>CABFWO010006307.1:22756-36297 GCA_902155825.1 Timema genevievae | reverse complement strand
TGTCATCGTCAGCATTCGGTGCGCACCACGCTTGTTCACACACATGGATATGCTGTCATCGTCATCAATCGGTGCGCACCACACTTTTTCACACACATGGCTATGCTGTCATCGTCAGCATTCGGTGCGCACCACGCTTGTTCAAACACATGGTTATGCTGCCATCGTCAGCATTCGGTGCGCGCCACGCTTGTTCACACACATGGATATGCTGTCATCGTTAGCATTCGGTGCGCACCACGCTTGTTCAAACACATGGTTATGCTGCCATCGTCAGCATTTGGTGCGCACCACGCTTGTTCACACACATGGATATGCTGTCATCGTCAGCATTCGGTGCGCACCGCGCTTGTTCAAACCCATGGTTATGCTGCCATCGTCAGCATTTGGTGCGCACCACGCTTGTTCAAACACATGGATATGCTGTCATCGTCAGCATTAGGTGCGCAACACGCTTGTTCAAACACGTGGCTATGCTGCCATCATCATCATTCGGTGCGCACCACACTTGTTCACACACATGGATATGCTGTCATCGTCATCAATCGGTGCGTACCACGCTTGTTCAAACACATGGTTTTGCTGCCATCGTCAGCATTCGGTGCGCACCACGCTTGTTCACACACATGGATATGATGTCATCGTCATCAATTGGTGCGCACCAAACACTTGTTCAGACACATGGTTATGCTGCCATCGTCAACATTCGGTGCGCACCACACTTGTTCACCCACATGGATATGCTGTCATTGTCAGCATTCGGTGCGCACCACGTTTGTTCACACACTGGGGCTGAAAGTTATAGCGCCGCAGTTACATGTTCAAAGAACCACAGGTGGCTCGCGAGTTGCAGGTTTCCGACCCCTGGAATAGCCTTGCCAGAGACATATATTAGGAAGATTCCGATTATTGCATATTAACCTCAACTTTTCGATTCAAGACTGCATTTCCTCAATATTTACTTTTCCGCCCGACCTTGCATTCTGTATAATGTTACAGCCCAGAGGTGAAATTGACCATTTACTGAATTGTGCAGATTTCTGCCCGGTCCGTGAAATGGAAAAGTGAGTAACAAGTTTGATCAAAACTTTTTAATTGTTTTAGAATGAAAGGTTAGGTTAAGTTAGGTTGGTTTAATTTATAATTCTTAACAAATAATATTTGAAAACGGATTTCAACTAAGCCTTAGGTAGGTATAAAACTAATTTACAGTTCATGAAATGGGAAATAGTTGATGCAATTTTTGCCCAGTTCGTAAAATGATCAAGAGACGATACCAGTTCACAGAATGGACAGAAATCTGCCCAATTCGTGAAATAATAGGTCATAGTGTTATAACGTACCCTGATGTGGTTAAAAACCTCAAAAGTGCCGATGGCAAAAAAAATGTAAACAAAACGACCTTGTTTGATTTGTGTAAAATCCGTAGATTAAAAAATCTTCTCATAATATTATTATTATTATTATTATTATTATTAGCACCGCGTCTTACTACCCATTCGGGCTATACGCAATAAATTCTCATAATACATTGAAACATAAAAAAAACTGTTAATGATCACAATGAAAAATTAACCAATTATAAATGAAGCTGTTTTGGTTGGATGCCATAACTCTTTTTTACTGGGCTTTGAGAGCTCAGAGTCGAGGTATCGGAAATTATTTATTTTAACTGATGTCTTAGTACATTTTATTTACTTCCCAAATCGTCTCTTCCTATCTAAATCAAACTGTACCTGAGTATTTTTTTTATTTACTTGAGATATTAAAAGAACACGTACTGAACCGACTGATTATATCAACACACGACTTATAAACTAACTTAAACCTAGAACAGACACAACATCCAGCCCCCAGGACATTAATTCATCACTGTGAAAGGAAAAAACCCACGTTTCATCAATGATCAATTTTTCTGCCATATCAGGAATCAAACCCGGGACCCTTAACTCAGTAGACAGACACGCTACCGACTGAGGTAAGGTGGCCACGTAGTCTAAGGCGCTACTTTCGCAATAAACTAAGCTGCCAATGACGGGGAGATCGGGTTTCGATCCAGGTTGGGTGTACTGAGGGTGGTTTTTAACTCTCCACGCAAATGCGGGCACACTTCCTTTAAATTCAGCCTTACACATCCCTAACCCATTTATCGTAATTAGTACATAAGCGTATAACCGGAATGGATTGTAAGACGCGGTGCTAAAAAAAAAATGCAAATATATTTTGAGCAAGGACTCGAACCCCAGCCAGGAAGATAGTATGTGGATTATAGTGTCCCAGGCTTACATCACGTGACATATCAGTAACCGCTCGTTTTATATGAGAAATATTTGACTAATGGCGATTAAAACTGAGTACTTAAGTCATTTCGGTCAACTCAGAGCCTCCTCCCTTTTATGCTGATATTTGTTAAGAACTAATTAGAGAGGCCCAAGCAGCTTCGTAATTAGAAACCACTCCACTCTTACTATTTAAACTAGCGAAAGTCACGTATGTTAATTGGAAGCTTTGTTTTTGTTTCTTCTTTCACATTCCTTGCTATTTACAGAGCATTACCACCGCCTTGCATGAGACATACAAGTTATGCAAATATTAATTTACGGTTTGAGACTTGTGATTCTTTCCACCAAAAANTTAATTTACGGTTTGAGACTTGTGATTCTTTCCACCAAAAAAAAAAAAATATCACTACAGTCTCAATAATAAGAGTAATATTTTTATTTTAATATTTCAAATGCTTTTAAAATACAATTTAAGGTTACAGCTCATCATAATTATAAACTTCTTTTTAACATTAGATTTAATTAAAAAATTATAAAAGGTTATTTTTAAAAGTGACAGAGTACATTACAGCTTAAAACTGTTTATAAAGCGAAGTTGAAACAAATTATCTCAGGATGAATATTTTCTTAAGAAAACTTGATTCTTGGTATTTTCTTTATGTTGGAAAGGTATTCCACTTTGAGGTAACATTATTGAAAACAAATCGTGCCGGTGAGCACTTGGTTGAAATGTAAAACTCATTTAGTCCGGTTTTCCAATAATGGGAAGATCTGGGTTCGTGTCTCTCTACCAGTTATACTGAAGGTATTTGTTCCTAGAAAGTTTTCCACTCTTCCACCCGAATTTACGGGTACATTAACTCAAATTATTCCTTTCTTATTTCCACTACACCAGCGTGTACCCTAAAAGGTAGTAAACAATCTGATTTTGTTTGTAAAAATGTCGGCGCTGTTAATTCTTATTATTTTACTATAAATAACAAACAATGCTGACAGAAATATTGAAAATGCTAAGTTGGCTTTGTAGCAACCTACCAAGAACAGCTTTGTGAATAAAAATTAATTCTTCGCCTTTTTGATAGTAGTGAATTGCTGATAAATATTTATCTTTGATACGAACATTACACTATCTAATTAATATCACAAGCTAATGAATATTAAGTTGTAAATCATTTTAACTACGGGAATATCCGTATGAAGAATACCGCAATTCAATTAATTCAAATTAGTTGAAAAATGACACCTTGACACAGGAATCGAACGCGGTACCTTTGGCTTAGCTATCCATGATTCATCCCGTACTCAAGGTCGTTAGCCACTCCTAGTTATTTTCAATCTTGTATTGTACCGTTGGCAAAATAACACCTTCCTGACTTGAATCAATCATTAATAGCTCATGGTTGGTAGCTGATGATTTCTCCACGTCCATCACAGACTCTGTCTTAAATCTATGAGTGGTGAGTGAATAATGACACTGGGCCCTGGATGACTCCTGGATAGCTCAGTGGATAGATCATTGGCAAACTAATCCAAAGATCCCGGGTATTGAACCCGTAGTTCATTTTTCACCTAATTTAAATTAATCACATCCTAGTAAAAGTAACAAGTTTAATTTTTAAGTCTGCTTTTCAAAAATGTTTGGTCATTTTTACTAGTGAAATTAGTTTTTAAAACTCTCCTACAATAGTCTTACAACCCATTTTGATGGCCACATGGTCTAAGGCACTACTCGCACAGTAGACTGCCGATGACGGGGATATCAAGGCTCTAATCTCGGTCGGGTGTACTAAGGCTGGTTTTTCAGAACGATTTCACACTCTCCCTCCACGCAAATGTGGGTTCACTTATTCTAAATATAACCTTCTTAATCTCTTAAACGAAAGGTTTAATCAGTACTTTAGAGAATAACCCGAATGGGTAGAAGGTCGCAGTGCTAAAGAAAATAGCCTTATACCAGTACAGCTCGTAGCAATATTACAATGTACTTTATAAACGTAAAGTACACCTATTTTGTATGGAAGTAATTTTAGCCTCGAAGGTTATTTTTACTACGAAACATATTTAATATTGTTATAAAATTATTCCCATAAGGAATCTTTACGATACAATGAAAATAACTTAAAAAAAATTTGGGTCTGTTTTTTAACTAGGATACGCAGCATTAACTCCCCCCTACCCACCAATCTAAATAATTTCTACGCCACTGGAAATGCTTATGACAAATTTTCGAGGTGAATGAATTTGGAGTTGCTTTAAAAATCTTTTATGATATCAACTATTCGTCCGAGCTATCCGAATATTTACCTTGGTGATGATAAGGATAAAGAAGGTAGAATTTAGAGGAAATGTACCTACCCTCGTTTACGTTGAAGGAGAGAGGACAGCTATTTAGGGAAAATTTCCTCTGGTAGCCCGAGAGGGAATCGTACTCCAACTCTACAAGTCAAACAATAGACTACGGTGCGGGTACAAACATAGCCAATAATGCATTATTTATACAAGTTTACTGTTAGAAAGTTCCCCCCCCCAAAATGCACTATTGATTAGGCATCTCGAAGATCCTTTCTTCTATTACAGGGTAGATTTGTAAGCTTTCTTTTCGCAAATATTGTTAAATGTTAGTCATTTCAACTTCCTTGAATTTCCTTTAATATTGTAGGTTATGTTCTTCGAATGGTTTCTGCTACCAAAGATATGAACAATGCATGAAGTGGCTTATTAAGTTGAATAATACAGGAAGAGACGTGTGTACTCGCTTCAGGAGAGACGTTTTGTCTGTCTGAAGCGTGGTTGAACAGTTTGGGTCTCCAATCACGGTCTGATTGAAAACATGTCATTTTCATAACGTCATCAAATAATATGTTATTTAAAACAAACACAAAATTCCATCTGAAAATAAAAATAAAAGAAGAAACAATGTTTTATTTCTGTAACATCTTTATGGATCTTATTATCTAAAGGTAAATAATAGTCTTTAAAGCTGTGTCCTAGTTGGAGATTTTGAAGTTATTTACTGGCGCGGGCTGCATCTTAACATGACGTACCTAAGCAATCCAAGCACTATAACACTTATACTCCAATGTACGGTGAGGCCTCTTGTTCATCAACTGATAACACTTCCCATATTCCTCTGACGAGTTTACACACTCACTATACCATTAGCGCCTTGAAAACATTGCCTTGCTTTTTGAAATTACTTCTTTTTCCCTATTCTAGATAGACATTTGCTACCACGGACTTATTTAATCCTCATCCTGGCATAAAGACTCCTACAGGACATTCTCGTGACCAAGCCAATTAACCTAAGTTGTAGAGGATTTATAAAAAATAACTTTACAAAATAAAACTACTTCAAGATAAAAAAAAAATGTGTGACACTGTAGGACTATTTTTAGAATCATTTAAGAATTTAATGGGTTTAGTTTCAACGTTATACTTAGCTTTAAAGCTCGTTAAATGAAGCGTGAATTCATCAATATGGTAAATCCCATCTAGACAAGCCGTGACGTCACAGGTAGGAAATGGCCTTAACATTTTTTGACCTAATTGGATCTATCATTTTCACGTGCAGTGCCATTTTTTTTAAAAAATATGTCTTTAATAAATTTGTAATCGAATTATATTCCAAGCACATTTTTTGTTTATATATATTTTTTTAGTTCTGCGTCTTACTACCCACTAGTTCTATACGCATATTTACTAATTATGCTAGTGTTTTAAAGATGATAAAGTTGACAGTTGTTGAATATTTGTCAAGGATGTCCTGAAATTTAATGACATTTTCTTTTAATTTAAAAAGTTTGTCATATAATGCCACTATGCTCATGACCGATATTCAAAAACTGTTGATATCCCCATTTGAAGAAATGTATTAAATTTTATTATTTGTACTTAAGAATTTTTTTTTGCCCATAACTATGTTTTGCTAAAAGAAAAATTGCAAAAACACTCGTCTTAATTCGTGTTTCCTACACTCCCCCTTAAGGTTGAATAGTTTGGTTAAAACAGGATTATATCTCGTTAATAGTGAAATAAATCAAATACATTACCTTAGCTAGTGAAACATATGTTTCTACCATGAACGTTAAACAACATATATTTTAGTTTGGATACTTTTTTAATAAAGTAGAACTTTTCTTGCATGGCCTTCTCTTAAACTGTTTCACTGTTTATTAGGGCTTTTGACAAATGCTAAGGGTTATTAATATATGGGCTTCACATGTTGACTGAGAAACTTTGACCTCATCAGAATTCGAACCAACAAAATATTTTAGAAAGTTATTTATCGTTAGAGATTTTACCCACATATTAGTACCAAAAAGCAGGACACTATTTTAACCTCTTTAGGGGTAACTCATTTTATTACATCCCCCAAAAGTAATAATTTTTTTCTCGTGAAACAACTCAAAGTTCAACCGTATTACACCGGAAGTGTCACATGAACCTATTTGTAGAATATAATTAAGATATGTTTTCTTGTGTCTCGAGTTTGTTTGTGTAAATGCAAGCAAGAATCGTGTGCATTACACCGAACAAGACTTTGTTTATTATGACAAAACAGGGAGTGCGGTCATAATCTGGGTTTTGTTTGGAAAACCACGTGGGCTCTGCCCTGAGAGAAAAACCGCACTTGTGAGGCGAAACAAGCTGTCCCGACGCTGGAGTTTGTAGCTCTGATATTATTTACACCCCCTCTTACTACCCATCCGGGCTACACGCAAATTTTAATTACGATCATCGGGTAGGGATGAGGAAATGCACCCCATTTGCGAATAAGAGAAATTATTTAGGATTGAAACCTCCCTCAATAGACACAGCTGTGGTTTGAGTTCCCTGCCTTTCCATCGTTGTAAAATCAGAATAGATGAACTTGGCGTTTATTCCGGGTGTCCCTCGATGCGAATCTATTTTATATAGAGCAAATTATTCCCCTTTAAAAAAAATCATAACAAATACAAGACATATTCTTTAAATTAAAAAATAACACCTAAATCACAGAAATCGAACCCGGCACCTCTGACGTCAATCCAGTTACCAATGACTATCCAAGAGTCGTCCCGTGCCCAGTGTCATTCATCACAATGAAGATCTTAACCTAACTCAAGCTTAGTTAGCCAAACCCTGATTACCATGGTATTTATTGTCCTTTCGAGGGAAATCCCCCGATACCAGTCGAGAACCAAAGTGGCTACTGCGTTCCCTGAAATAATAAATCCTCTTGTGGGCTAGAATCCCCGTTGGATGTACTAGAGCTGTTTTTACTTAAATGGTTTTTCACTCTCTCTCTCTCTCTCTCTCTCTCTCTCTACGTAAACGTGGGTACATTTCCTCTAAAGTCTACTTTCCTCGTCCCTACACCATAGGTGGGATTTATAAACAGGCAGTCGAACCAGAACCGGTAACAGAAATTAATAGTTATTTTTAAAGAACCAGATTCAAAACAGAGAACCTAAAAATAAATTGTTTAAGAACCAGAACCAGAAAAGGAATCAATATAAATTTAGGTTCATGGAAGTTTTAAATTTATATAATTGCATTTTATTCCCTTCTTTCTTTATTTTTTATATTTTTCTATACTCGGAATTTTTGTTTAAGCTATAGTGTATTTAAAATAATTGGAACATATTATTAAGAACCGAAAAGAGCATTAACTTTTTTCCTCTAACTGGAACCGGTACCGGAACCTTAAAATGTTTGATTGGAGAATCGATCCCGATAATTATTTCAGCTTGACTCCCTGTTTATAAAATATAGCCTGACCGGGTAAAAGGTGTGATTGTGATATGTGCAGTGCTATCTATGAGAGAACCATTCAACTACCACTCCCAAGTAACCCGCAACATGTTTTCACCTCCAAGGACTCGGTGCGCACCGCAAGTGTCGAACAAACCAGCAAGTACCACCCCAATGTCAGGGAGGAAACGAGGGGTGGTTTAGGGGAGGGAAGGACACCCGACGCCACGCATCTGTCCCCGCTGCTGCTGGCAACAGCTGCACGCGTCCCCCCTCACCCCCTTCCCCTACATCCACAGATTTAAAGGTACAAGCTAGTGACGCGACGTCACCTGGTCGGAGCCAATCAACAAGTGATGTGTGTTTTTATTGTGTTGCGCTGGTTGCACCCGGCGGCTAGGGACGCTCTTCATGAGGGGAGGGGGGGGTTAGTGAGTTGAGCACGTGACTGGCTCCATTCACAGGATAGCTTAGTTTACTTTTCGCTTGCAACGGGGCAACACACATACCGGATCTAATCGAGGAAATTGGGGGAAAGGGAGGGTATCATGGATATAAAAACATTTATTCAACATCACAAAAACCGGAGCTGATAGGTACTCTTCGTTCACCTTGTACCTTCCATTATTCCACTATGGTATATCTTATAGGATAGGGCCATATTGTAATTGTCAAGGTAAGACTGTTTCCCAGGCCAGGATTTAAAGGAGGGCCACAGGGGGATAATGCCCCAGGACCTCCACAAATCAGGTAGGTCCTCTATATATGGTTGCAGTAAAATGTTAGATTGCAGTGTCATGTTGAGGTATTTTCTAATAAAATAATAACTTTCTAGATAAACTTTTATTTATTTCATATAGCATATTTTAAACAAATCTAATTTATTGTGATGACAGTATTTCCTTATTTAAATATTATAATAGTTAATTTTGTAAATCAAAAATTTTAATGACGAAACGTTGAATATAAATATATTTGTTTAATGCTTGTAGTCTCCAATTTTTTACGGCCCTGGGGCTTCCACAGCTCTAGATCTGGCCCTGCCGGTACCATTCAGTAGCATTCAGGGTAAATGTAGTGTACACGGTCTAAGGAGACAGACTCGTTTGGTCTATGCAGATGAAATGATCGTAGACTAGGCATACTACCATCATTGACATTATATTTGAATTAATTGAAAAATGACACCTGGATGGAAATCAAGCCAAGACTCCTGACTTTACACGCCACTGAGCTACTCAGGATTCATCCAATGATCAGGGTCATTCTTCACTTGGTTTAAGGCAGAGTCTATTACTGACGTGTTGATTTAATCGGATATTTAGGAGATATAATTGCAAACACAGCCAATAATGACATTTCTCCGTCCACGCGAAATGTAGTATAGATGAACACGTGAACAAGATAGTGAATGTAGTATAGATGAACACGTGTACATGGTGGTGGACATAGTATATTATAACAGGACGTGTATT
Organism: Timema genevievae; assembly: GCA_902155825.1. Taxonomy (NCBI): domain Eukaryota; kingdom Metazoa; phylum Arthropoda; class Insecta; order Phasmatodea; family Timematidae; genus Timema; species Timema genevievae. The sequence continues at coordinate 26,807 of CABFWO010006307.1, read as the reverse complement.
AATCACAACTTGTGAATGTGAGGAATGCCAGGCCTCCACCGTGGTTCGGATTCCACGTTAAGCTGTAGGTCCTCCATTTCATCTCACAATCAGCCTACCATTACACATTATCGTAAGTGCGTATAACCCGAACGGGTAGTAAGACGCGGTGCTAATAATAATAATAGTATATTATATAGACACGTGTGCAGAGTGTTGGAAGTAGTACATATGGACACGTGTACAAAATGAGTGTACACTTTACATGACTGCTCCCCTCTCTATCAAGCTTATCTTCTGTCGACGACCATACAGACCTCAGGCGTGGGTGGCAGGACCAACATCAAATCCAAACACTAAAAAAAGTGGGCGGAAACGAGAGCAATGTTTTATAATTTAATTACCAATATTCCATTGCGTTGTATCCAGCATAAGTAGATTAAGTTGTGTCAACAAGCTGTGTGTCCTCACACACGCATGGCAAGCACCCCTGGCTCGAGTTAAAACCCCCCAAGCAGCTGCCACACGCACATATGTACACACACATGGCAACACACACACTCAGTCATACTAACCCAGTGTGATATCATTCTGTCTTCACACGGAGGAGTTGGGCGGCGCTGGTGGACTCGTTGTCATTATGTGCATCACGTCTTACTACCCGTCCGGGATATCCGAGTGAGGATAAGACATGGAGATATAAGAGGAAATGTAACCACACTTGCATTAAGGGCTAGTGAGGAACCATATAGGAAATAACACCTTGCAGACACAGTGCTGGGATTCGAACACTTATATTCATATCATCGACAGTCCTGTATATTGAGAGAATAACACCGTGGATGCCTCAACCACTCCAGCGGGTATTTCAATTGACAACATTCAGTTGAATTTTTTTTTACATTTATTACTTACCGCGCACTTTATAACCTTGAGCTATATCATCACACAACTCACAAACGAACTCAAACTAAGACAGTACATCTAATGCTGAGATCATCGTTCACTTTTCATTTACGTAACGTAACGGTTCCTCTCATGTGTTTAAATGGAAGCCATCCTGATGAACTTAATTGGACGATGGCGTGACGTAAGAGTTATCCAGGGGAGTACTCACTTTTCGTAAATGTTAACTGAAATGCACCACGTGTTCCTGTCAACCGATTGTGTTGCGAGCAGCTTCGACACAGCTATTTCGTATTTCATTTGTTTGTTTATGGTGTGCAGACGACTTCCTCGGTATAATTCGTCAATCCGTGTTTCATGAACACTGAAACATACTGGTTTTTGTACTCTTTATTTAGTAGCTTCATTAAATTTCCTTCACAAGTGCTTATATACTAATTAGCTCTGGTTATTGGAGCTTTATTTTAGTAATAAATTGATTTTCAAACAGTCTAAATACATTGACTTTATTTTACTTGAGTTGTTACGTTACGCTACGTAAGCGCTAGGTCGATAGTGGTTCCCGCATAGCATGTAAAAATAGAAAAATTAGGTTGCTCATTTGAACATTTAAAAAACACGCACTGCTTGAACAACTTTATTGAAAACATTCACATTTAGATTTCGCAGTTACAGCTGGTTTAGACTCAAATTACGAAAAATTTAGATTTAAAATGCAAGAAAATTTGGTGTGAAATTTGACAGTCATTTTGTCTGACAAGTTTCATAATCAGAAATCTTGTCTGCTGACTATCTGAACTAAATGCACATGTTAAATGCTTCCAATGATTTGCAGGAAATACCAAGTTACAGCCAGCACACAAGAGAGAGCTGACAAACTCCAATTAGCCACATTTTTATGGCCACTTCTCCACTTGTGGAGATTGGTGACAGGGTGGTCCACCACAGCTCTAGCCTATGAAACCACCGGAGCGGGTCTCTTTATGAATATGTAACTCATCTGTCGAGAAGCGCCCATCGCACCATCAAATATATATTGCCTGGCTTACCGGTGACGGGTAGGCTGGGGTTCGAACTCCAGCTGGGTGTACTGAGGGTAAATTTCCCTCGATGGTTTTCCAGTCTCTCTCAACACAGAGAAGAGTAAATTTCCTCTAGATTATAACTTCCTCATTCTAAAAAAAAATTAGCGTATTTCAATGCGGCTAGCCCGGAAAAGTAATAATTGGTGGAATAATAGTAATAATAATAATAATAATAATAATAATAATAATAATAATAATAATAATAATACACTAACCTTCTAGAGATATCGAATATCTCAACCAGACTGACTGTCCACTGGGGATGTCGTACTCTAACAAGTGAGAATGTTGCAAATCGAAGACATTGTTATGTTCTATATTCAGGGTTGCGGCTAGAAGGGAGCTAGGATGGAGGAGACAGGGTGCGAAGCTTCAATAAAACTTGTCTACTTTCACCGACCCTTTAAATGGTTAAATACACTTCCCATGGGAAACTTTAAATAAACAATTTTCTTTTTAAAAAAATGGGGTTACTAAAGTGTTTGAATAAAAAGGGCTGAGTATTTTTTTTTTCACTAACGTTGAAAAAATAAATATAGAAATTTCACATATGGGTAGATGTAGAGAAGAATATTTTACTTTATCATATAAAGAAAGTATTGTAGCCTGTAAAAGTTAAAACCTCAAGAGCTTTACGTTTTATGTGCGCCCCCCTCCAACCCCCATTTCAAAATTGGGCTGTACAGGGTGGCTTACTGATGACTGATATTTAAAAATTATAAACTTTTCGTAAATGGCTTTAATGATTTTGTTCAAAACTTTTTATATCAAGGAAGTGTCTTACACAAAAAATAACACTGTATGCTTGTATTTCAGAGTAATATTAATTTAATGTTAATCTACTGAAGATAGATTTTTGAAAATTTGAAATTGTTTGGAAGTGTTTTTATCAATTTAATTCTAAATGGATTTTTGGATACTGTTTTACACGATACATAAAACTATATAGTTGTTTTTAGGAGAAAAATTTACTTTCTTATAATTTATTCATGCCTGTTATTTTAAATAATTCGAATTAATTTTAAAATGATTTTTTCCAAAGTGGGTACCCGACGAGTGTTTCATATGTTAATAAAACAGATATGTTGGTATTTCTGAGAAAAGTTTGAGTAGTTTACTTGTAGCAAATTTGAAAATGTTGTTTCTAACTATAAGACTATATTAAAAGTGGGTACGATCATGTATAATTAACTGATCATCATCTAATGTTTTAGTCTTATTGTATTGTTAATTCAGATAGAACAATCAGACTCAATTCCAATAATCCTCACAGTTTTAGATATGAGGGGGTTGGGGCAGAAACATGAAAAACCATTAAAAATTGTAGATGGTATATAGCGTATTCACTGTTTGATTTTCTATTAAATCTGAAATCTAGCTAAAAAAAATAGATATATATTCATCGGTCTCGAATAGTTATAAAAACAACTTGTAATTCAAGAGGTAAATTATTGCTAACACATTGTTTCATAAAACGAAGGTTATCATATTGTGCTCTTATTCCCTCATAAATAAAACTAGCATTGAAATACCCGGGGTTTTCCGGGCAGAATATTATAGCGTAAGAGAGATTAAAAAGGTGTGAAAAAAGTGCAAAAAAAAGAGCAAAACAAAATTGGTAGAAAAGGTGAATATAAAAGGTAAGTAAAATAGGAAAAAAGGGGGGTAAAAGGCAGAAAGGGTTCTATTTTAAGGTTAAAAACTTAAAAGGTGCCAAAAGTGCCAAAAGGGCAAAACGTGCAAAAAGGGTAAACATAGTTAAAGTTAAATCTAATTTAATTTTCTCCAAACGGTAAAAAAGGGTAGGCTAAAAGGTTAAAAAGTGTAAAATAGATTAAAAGGTTAAAAAGGCTAAAATGACTAAAAAAAAGGGTAAATAAATGGTACGGCGCACCGCACAGACTTTCTCTCTCTTTCTATAAACTCGTAAGATTTCTGAACAGAATAATGTACATTGTATCATCACCACTCCACATAAGAACACGCATAAAATAATATACAATGATATAGAATCAATGAGAAAAGAGGCGCATCTTTGTCCACCTTAGAACATTTCAAACAGTTTAATGTCTTCCACAAGG
>CABFWO010006307.1:0-19813 GCA_902155825.1 Timema genevievae | reverse complement strand
AAAAAAAAAGAAGAAGGAAGGCTAAAGAAGATTTGAAAAAATTGCACGAAGTAATAATTTTCAAACATGAATTTTTAATATTTTTTATGAAATACCAAACAATAGATATATTATAAGAATTTTCATAATTTAGTTTCTTATTTGGTTCAACGTCACCAAATTTAATAAAAATCCACTATGGCCAGGTATTTCATTTGGTTGAGTCGTCATTAAGTTATTAAAAAATGATTCAGTCGTACATCTGACTGATTATATTTTAAATATCTAAAGAAGTTGCAATATTTCTCTCCAAGAGTGAGTTAAAATAAAAATACTTGTACATGCAGCCATCGAATGTTCCTTAGACTGTTTTATAAATATTACATTATTTCAAGAAATGTTGAAAATGGCCCGTTGGAGCCCAATAATTAAGATGGATTAAATGGTAATAGATCAGGGGGCTAAACGTAGAATTAAATGAGAGGGAGAGTGTGAATAGGATAGTTTCGCTTCCTTTTTACAATTGCTTGTACAATAATGATGGGGTATTATAGAAACACATTAATTCCCCACGTATCCATGAAGCCTCACTCGAAAGATGTAAAAACATTGGGACAAACAAGGCATGTGCATCACGTAGCCCAATTTTTGAAAACTTTCCAGTAGGGACCTTTTAAAAAAAAAAAAAGCGGTAGCAGACGGCACGCGCGCAGCTGCATTCATTTGTTCACTAGGTCAATAGGCCCGAGTGCGCCCACATAAACAACACTGGCTTGTTACCAACGTAACACCGTAAACTGTTTGCATAATTCCCTCGCAACCAACCGCGCAGGGTGGATTATTTTGGTGGCTCTCGCTTATTTTTTTAAACCCGTGCAGATGTAAAGGTGCGCGGATGATAGGTTTTGGGCAGATGGGGTATTTTTCTATTTAGGTCACTGGAGCTGATAAAATGGGAGATTCTTTGAGCAAAGGGACACATTTATTTCAATAGTTCACAGGAGTGGAGGAATATGTTATGTTCCTTGCCACATCTGGATTTTGAAAATGGTCAAGAAAAACAATAGTTTCTAAATATGTTTGTGCGAAGATCACTTTTTAAATGCGAAGATAAGTTGAAGCTGGAATCTAAGGGTTTTTGTTGTTGTCAAATAACACCACTTTTAGTTCTTAAACTATCCATTAAGTGCATTCAGTCAAATAAATAAGGTTTGGAGATATAAATGGTATTGTGCACCGCACATACTTTCTCTCTATTTTATATTAATAGAGATACCTTTACTAAAAACTCGTAAGATTTGTGAAATGAAATTATATGCATTGTTGCAGAAACACTTCACCAAAGAGCATAACATTAACAATGAGAAAAGAGTAACATCTCTGTACACTAAAGAGCATAGCAATCAATTTATATTGTCAAAGAACTCTCAAGGTCAGCACATGTTGGTTTTATTAAAATATATGCCAAATTAAAAAAATTAATTTTGAGTAGTAGTACAATTTTACAATGATATATTATTGCGGATCTCAAATAGTTGAGGAGATATCATCAAAATTAGATATTTATGTTTATATGAAGTACCCTTAATTCATTTTCAAGGAAATATGAAAGATGGCATTTTTTTTATAACGATAAACAATACCTGAATGCAAAATTTATTCAAAATTGTTTGAGAATATTAGGAGATTGAGATTCAGTAAACTACTCTTAATTAGGGTTGGATATTAAATCCAAAAAACCCCACGGGGGGAACTTGTTAATCTCCTAGATCCCAAGTTTCAGCCAATCGGTAAAATGGATAAAATGGTTTATACTTTAGGCCAATATACAGGCACAGACAAACAGACGGACAGACAGCTGACCTCACGAAAGCTACTATTTCGGTTTCAGGAGATCATGAAATGTCGACATTTATCAAAATCTCGCGTTCAATGTTTTTGACAATCACAATACTTCTTTTGCGAGGGGTCGAGAAAACGTAAAAACAAATCACACTAAATATTATTTTATGCTGACAAATCTGAATTTATCTCTGCTTAAATTATAAATGTCATTTAACCACTAGTTGTGTCAAAATACAGTTATGTAGCTCTTCTAATAATGATGATGATGCATTGAAATGTGTTATAAATGATCTAATGAGGTATTTAAAATCTGTTCATAATATTTATAAGTTTTATTCTTCCTTCAAAATGTTTATAAGAAGCGAAGGTTGTTATGTTTTTTGAAATAGAAACGAAGGAGATTCAGACTTTAACTTTGACATCTCAAAGATTCACACACCCTTATTTTTAAATAGGCTAAATTTTTGTTGAATTTTTTTTACATGTAAAGCTTTATGTTAACGTTTGATCTGCCAAGCGAATTTTTTTTAACAACATACAATGTTTTAGCTTCCGAGCTGTTTCTGTTTAATGGTTCTTTCCTAGAGCGGAAAGTGTTTTTATGTCCCTTTTAGTGTGTGTACCTTTTCATAAGTGTTTTCACTTATCTCTTGTGAAAAGTGTGTAGATAACTGAATGTATACACTTGCCTCTAATAGTGAGTTTGAGAGGTGCGGTTTATAAATGCTCTTTAACCCCCCCTTTTTTTAGCACAGTGTATTACCACCCGCTCGGTTTATACGCAGACGCACTAGCTAAGCTAATGTGTAAGTGATGAGGAAGGTTGCATTCAGAGGGAATTTAGCTGCACTTGCGTGGAGCATATGTATTATATCGTTTCACAAATTCTACAAGTTTTTAGTAAATGTATTTATCTTAAGATTATATAAAGATAAAGTCTATTCAATGTACCATACCACTCGTCTCATACTATTATCAAGCTAATGTGGAGACACTTGCTTTAAACTATCCTTCTCATCTTTAGACGTTGGATTAGGACCTTAATGACCTGGTGCGATTGGCATAGTTATTAATTATTATTATATTAGTGCAACCCAGGCGGGTTCTAGGACGTGGTGGAAACAATATCACTAGGATGACTGTCAGTATCACCTAACTTAATTCTAGTACAAACCAACACCTTGACAATAACACTAGGATGATTGTCAGTATCACCTAACTTAATTCTAGGACAAACCAACCCCTAGACAAAATCACTAGGATGACTGTCAGTATCACCTAACTTAATTCTAGTACAAACCAACACCTTGACAATAACACTAGGATGATTGTCAGTATCACCTAACTTAATTCTAGGACAAACCAACCCCTAGACAAAATCACTAGGATGACTGTCAGTATCACCTAACTTAATTCTAGTACAAACCAACACCTTGACAATAACACTAGGATGATTGTCAGTATCACCTAACTTAATTNAGGAATACAAACCTCTTTGGATCTAGACAAAGACTACACAGTTCGTGGTTTCGTTTGACGTTTTGTTTTGTAATAATGCAATAAATGCCATTACGTTGTTTGAATGTAAGATTTCAACAATAAAAGGTAAGTAATTGCTTTGTTACCATTATCTAAATTGAAACAAATTTTGTGCTTGACAAACGTCTGTTATTTTAATATCTTTATTATTAATTGAAGTACAGTTAACTAATTATTGTATTTTAAGCCATAACGATAATATGCCGCCATTTATATTTATTGAAGTGACAATCATGATTTTAATAGTTGCGCCTACTCTTGAGTGGTGGCAAATAAAAGGCGCAACTTTGCTCTCAAATTGCGCCTGCTTCTTTTAGTGAATAGGGATTTGGGCACATCTTTTAAACTTGCGCCGGCGCAACTATTTGCTCCCGTTAGTGAATCCAGGCCCAGGTGGCGTTTTCAAGAGGGAACAACGCGTGTTTTGTAGTTAGGAGCTAACTGTAATTGTTATCTTCCATGTGCTAATAATTGCCTGTGAAGCGACTGAAATAAAGACAGTTGAAATGATGGGTACAATCACTTATAAATTAAATAAAGATTTGTCAGTAGGGCCTATAAATTCTACCAATGGGAAAAATAGAATCTCACCACTTGCACGATACTTGGCACGCAGGCTAGACGTTAAGCTCAGTTAGTCTGTTTTGCCGGTGATGGGTAGGTCAGGGTTCAAGTAATAGTCGGGTTTACTGAGGCTGTTTTTACTAAATGGATTCCCACTCTTTCTCCACGCAAATTCAAGTACATTTCCTCTTAATTCTACCTTCCTCAACCCTACCTCACTATGGTAATTAAATTTTGATAGATCAGGGTGGTAGAATTTAGAGGAAGTGTACCCGCATGCGTAGAAGAAGACTGGGAAACAATTGAGAACAAAATTTAAGTACACTCAACTGGGATTCAAACCCTGGTCTCCCCGCCACTGATAGGTCAGACTAAACAAGATTGATGCCTTTTTCCAAAGGTCCATTGATATAGGTGTTTCTATTAAGAGTAAATGCTAAACAAATATTTCTAGCTCAAATTATTGCTCCTCTTTCGATTACCATGCAACTATATATTTATATCAGATATAAACAAGAAATTATGTAAAATGTCTTGTCTATTATTTTTATACCAAATTTATAGCTCGTTATAGTTCCAACATTTAAAAATAAAAATACGCATAGGCCTACACCAGAAGGCTTATTAACTTTCAGATAGCTCTAATGTCAAATCATCTTCCAGTTAAGTTTTCAATGTAATTTATTAAATAGTGTTATGGCCATAACAAAACAAATACTAGAAAAAGAAACAGATCCCCATCCATTCAAACATTCGTAATAAAGAATAAGTTATAATTAGTTGTGATGGTTTGGACTTATATTGTATAGGAAAACGGAGACAATATGGTTTAGATCTACAGCAGCCGTAAGATCACGTGGATGAGCTGCGTGCGCAGATGGATCTCTAAGCTGCGCAGTCACAGGACAGAAGACAGCTGACGAGAAACCGGAAGCCCATATTATTGGTCCACTAAAAACAAGCTGCCACATATTATGTGTTAATTGGACCGAGGGAAGACAAATTTATACCACAGTTAACTTTAATCAACAGGCTTTATGTATTGAATGGAACGTTTTAACATACCTTACAATTGACAGGGGAAGAAAGAAAGTGAAGAAGAAGAGATATATAATGAGACAAAACAAGAGATAGCTAGAAAAAAAAGAGAGGAGTAATTATCAATTAGGAAAAAAACACTATACTTATATATGTTTAAAAAACTTGCTTTGACCTTATTTTTTACATAGTGCTATTTCACAGTTTTTCTGATAAATACATTATTAATGCGTTGGTAATATTTATAATTAAAAGTCAAAATATAAGTAACAGTGAAATTGATACCTGAAACAAGATACAATTTTCAATAATATTAGTAGAGCATAGAAAAATAAAACTATCTCTTCTGATTGATGTAGTTTCTATGTAATTAATGTGTCAGCAAGCATCAACATGCTGTTAGCGTGATAAACACATTTTTATTTTTAAACTCAATGTCTTTACATATTTAAAAATCGAATGGGCCCACTTAATTTATCTTGAATTGAAAGCTAGTTTACCAGATCGGCAGATGTGTTACCAAGAACACTGCTAATAACCCACTTCAGTGGCAGAATGGTCTAAGGCATCACTCTCATTTTAGACTGGCTTGCTATTGACGAGGATATCCAGGCTCGAATCCTGGTTGGGTCTATTGAGAGTAGTTTTTCCTAAATGTTTTCCCACTCTCCTTCCAAGCAAATGCAGTTATCTTACCTCTAAAATGCTTTCTTCTTCATCCCTACCCCATTAGAGTAATTATCATATATTTGTATAGCATGAACAGGTAGTAAGAGGCGGTGATATAAAAAATAGCACAGCAGACCAATATTTACATAATATATAGTGAGGGACACATCTTACCACAAATTCCTACGAGAAACTTAGATGCAACCTAAGTTGCAGGGATGTAGTGAGAGTAGGCGAGTTCAAAGGAACCATATTATTATAGATAGGTCTTTTTTTCTACATCTGAATCGTGGTAAGGCATTTTTCAACAAAGTTATAACCAAACCCACAAGTACTGATGGACCCAACGTAAAATTCCTGAACTTAAGACTATGTTTTACGATTATTGTTCTACTCTTGAACAAACTAAACAGAAGCGATTAGCAAGTTTGGGAGTGTTAGGCTGATTTTTCTATTTGAGTTACAGGTTGCAGTCCCAAACCCTTATCCCTGTGAAATGATGGTGAAATTATATTATGTGGTACCTGTTAATAGGGCTGTAACAAATACAAGTTTTTGGTGTTGGAGGGGAGGAGGAGGGAGGGGTATATGAGAATATTGTGTGGAAGGATTTTGCCATCCTACAGGATAATTTTGGACAAGGAATTGTCTAACTCTCTTACCTATCAGTAATAATTTTGAGATTTAATTAATTAATGTAAAATATTGTGTGTTGAGGTTTCATATTTTACTGTGTGATATGATGCTATGAGCTAGAAAAAAAGTGAAAAATGATTATATCTTAAGCTAAGTTTTGCAGATTTCTGGTCGATGCAGATGATAAATAAAGTTGATATGCTTCATTAGCATAACACTATCCTCTAAAGTGTTTTATTTATATTGAAATATAATATTTAAATAATAAAGAGAAACGTACAAAATATCAATACGAAATGATAAAATTCATTGGGCGATCAGAAAACAATAGGTTGCCCTTACATCATACTCAAACAATCACCTAGCAATCGAGTGTGAGTGTTTTCTTGGTACAATATTTGTCTTCTGACAGGAGGATATAATAATATAAATAATGATAAACCGTTATTAAGTCTAACAAAAGCATTAGTAATTATAATAATCTAAATCAATCTTTCCAATATCTCAAAACCTAAACATTTATGGACAAGTTTAATTTTATACATGGCGAGCTGTGAAGAGAAAATCATTTATATGCTTTCGGTTTAGTGACGTAGCTCCGTTACGTTAACTTATCAAGTAATTAAAATTATTAATATGGATAGTATGATAAAAATTACACAGTAAATCCTTCAAATAGGTGGGGTAAGTGTTTAACACATCTTTAAACACGTATACACTAGAATAATTTTAGTATACCACCTAGCTAGTGTTTTACACATCTTTAAACATCTATACACTAGAATAATTTGAATATAGACCCTAGCTAATATTTTACACATCTTTAAACATCTATACACTAGAATAATTTGAGTATAGACTATAGCTAATGTTTTACACATCTTTAAACACCTACACACTATAATAATTTTAGTATAAACCCTAGCTAATGTTTTTACACGTTCAACCATATTTTTTAATACATTTTAATTTATAACGTTAAGAAATCAATAATTATATTTAGCATTAGAATTTCTGATTTCAACCACACCATGTCTTATTTGAGTGTGAGTGTGTGTGTGAATTCATATTATGTCCCACATGATAGTCTAAAAATTAAATTAAATCGTATTTCAACTTAACAAAAACCATATTTGATCATTTAAAACTTTATTTACGAACTCTATCGAAGTTATTCTAGAAAAAAGTGTTCAAAGCTGCCTCATCGTTCATCCTAAATGTTACAATTACAGCCAAAACTTTGGAAGTTATTTCTTCTAAGGGTCTCAGGTATTAAATTCTTAGAGCTATAAAATTGTAACAATTTTCCCAATGATGATATTTTGTCTGGTCTTACAAGGTGACATCCCAAGTGATTGCGAGTATAACTTTAGGGTTATATTATCTCTCAGAGTTTTTTCACCAGTATCTGAGTATTTATTTCCACAAACTAGTAGCCTTGGTTATATTTCCTTCCTCTATGGCTCCTAGTTCGTGTCATCACATCCTTAGTGTCAAGTAGAACTAACTTCTCCATGGCGTTAACAAGCCAACAAAATGCCCACAAACAACACAGTTTTATCAACACTTCTAATATATTTAAGACCATCTTTCATAAATAACACCTATGTTTGGCTATGTTATGGCTAGATAGTTAATTTAAGGACTGATCAAGACCAAATTTTTAAAGAACACATTATGATACTTGTCAAATTTAGTACTTTCATATGTATTTAACTTGACTCTAACATACTAAGGTGCACTCCGTTTACTTACCTTGATTAGTTCCACTATTGTATAGCTTATAAGATAGAGTCATAACATACAACTTATTAATTAGTATAATAAAGTTTTAAGCACTGCGTCTTACTACCTGTTCAAGTTATAGGGATGGAGAAGGTTGAATTTAGACTAAGTATACCCGCATTTGCATGGAGAAAGAATGAAAAACCATTTAGATAAAAAGCACCTTCAGTACACCCAATGATGTCAAATAATGTTAGGTATTTTAGGCCTATTAAAATTGAGATAAAATAATGGATTTTTTGTTTAGTTAATCAGTTTTCTATTTATCCAATCGAAAGCCACTAGATCAAGCTGAAAGCTTCACTCCTAGAAACGTTACGTGATAAGATTTGACTATTCTCGACAACTAGAACCAGCTAGTGGTTAGAAGATCTAGGGGAGAGAATCCACCCTGACACATTCCTGCCAACATTCTCGTCTCACATTTCCCCATGCACATCCCAGCTATGTAGGGAATTCTGCTTTGATGGCTCTTCTGGAATCTCCCCTCGGAGGCAGTCATCTTTCACAGGCCTGCTCTGGTGTTGCCGAGAGCACGCCACGCATTGTTCTGTCCATCACATCAGTCAGGGGATGTTTCCGTGACTTACTGAGACGCGTGGTTAGCGTGCGGGACTCTATAAGAGACCGGGGCTCCATCCCACCGCTGATTGGGCTCTTTTATTGCCTTAATATAGTTAGTTAGTTAGTTGTTGTTTAAAATATTCGATGTAAAACATTTGGCAGATGACTAACATAATAACATCCCAAGTAAACTAGTGGGGAGAAGTGACCTTATAAAATGTTACCACATACCTACATTTTTAAAGAATCCCTTTTCCCAAATTTTTCATTAAAATAATACATTTATTTTGTTTATAAATGTAAATAGGTACAATAATTTACTCAAACTAAATCATAATAAATGGTGGTCATTGTTTCATAAACAAGGAATTAATTAATATTAACAAAAAATTAACATTAAAATAATAATAAGAAACTGTTGACATGCTAAATTTGGAGCATCGCACTATATGGAGCATAAACTCGGACTCTCAAGGAACACGGGAAATAAATATTTGGAGAGCTTTGAAATGTGGTGCTGGAGAAAACTTGAGAAGATCTGACTTTTACTAAAAATATTATTTAAAAAAAATATCAGTCATCAGCAAATTAGCCATAAACGAATTTCCCCTCAAAACACAAATATACGTTTTTGTTTTTCATGTCAAATATTCCCCAGGTATATCTTTGAGTTAAAATAGCTAAACCGATTTTCTAAAAGGCTATTTAGAATTTTTTTAATATCATTTGTCAGTAAACTACCCCCTAAACAATGCTTACCAAAAATACAAGTAAACCGTATTATTTGTCAGATAAAACACTCCCTAGATATCAATTATAAACAAAATAGTTAGAGCTACTTTTGAAAAATTTTGAATTGGAAAAAGAACTCATATGTAGGATCAAAATAAGAAAATATAATTCTGAGGTACGAAGTATATATATCCTTAAATACCTCAATATAAAATTTTTGAACAAAATCCATCAAACCGTTTCAGATTTGTGGCCAGGTATAGACAGACAGACAGGATTAGTAAAATCAAATTTTTTGGGCTTGGACACACATAAAACGTAAAGATTCATCATAATCTTGAGGTAGAAAATATTCATGACCTTCTCTTTATGACATGAGAAAGTAAAACATGCTTTAATAGACATTATATAGTAGTATTATTGATTCTGAAAACAAATATTCTATCCCCTAACGCCCTAACCGGTGTATTGAATGTTGTTTTCTCAAAATGCTTTCTAGCACTATTTTTTCATGTGAATGCTGATGCATCCTCTTAAATTTTACCTTCTTCATCCTGCAAAATTAGTCAAGATAATTTGAATTGATAGGCAATACATGAATTAGATTGTACACTCCGTTTGTCTTAAAAGCGTTCGAAACAGTCCTACCTTGACAGATTACTCCATGGCCCTTTATTAAACACTGCGCCACAGTATAAACATGTTGGGTAGTTTTGAAGACTACCCTTAGGGGTAAACTAAGGGTACATACTAAATTAACCATGATATTATACACACAAAATATTTTTTATATAATGTCAAAACCAAGCTAATGTAAAATATCCCATTTTAAAACAATTGCTTTTTCCTTAATCCATGATAGTTCAAATATACATCGAGAAGATAGTCGAGATTTCAGTAAAGGAGTCCAAGAAACTATTTTAGTAGATTCTAGTTGTGATTTTTGTATGAGCACTTCAAAAGAGAATCTTCAAGTTAAAGGAATTTTGTTATTTGCGCAAAATAATTAATAGGACATCGAGTTTGACTTGCGTGGTAACAAACTTGTGGCAAGCGTCCTTTCAAGCACTCCCAATAACACAGATTAAAATGGTAATATTACAGGGAGAGTAATTTATTATAACTTGAGAAACTGAGCTCAGTTTGTTTATCGTCTTCCCAGCTCACATTCGCTAATATTTAATCTAATTTATTTATAATCTATATAATTTATATACAGTGGACTTTAAACCAATTATTGTTGGCTACGTTTCCCGTACTTGTTTATTTAATACGGAGAATATTAGTGAGGTATTTCTAAAAAATCACTTCGATGTTCGTCGGAACAAAAGTGACAGTGGCTTTGTTCGAAGCCCTGAACTGTCGTTTGGAAAGGGAGGAGAGGTATTATCAACAGGAGCTGTGAGAACTCAAGGGCACAGTAGTAGCTGTGAGAACTCAAGGGCACAGTAGGAGCTGTGAGAACTCAAGGGCACAGTAGGAGCTGTGAGAACTCAAGGGCACAGTAGGAGCTGTGAGAACTCAAGGGCACAGTAGGAGCTGTGAGAACTCAAGGGCACAGTAGGAGCTGTGAGAACTCAAGGGCACAGTAGGAGCTGTGAGAACTCAAGGGCACAGTAGGAGCTGTGAGAACTCAAGGGCACAGTAGGAGCTGTGAGAACTCAAGGGCACAGTAGGAGCTGTGAGAACTCAAGGGCACAGTAGGAGCTGTGAGAACTCAAGGGCACAGTAGGAGCTGTGAGAACTCAAGGGCACAGTAGGAGCTGTGAGAACTCAAGGGCACAGTAGGAGCTGTGAGAACTCAAGGGCACAGTAGGAGCTGTGAGAACTCAAGGGCACAGTAGGAGCTGTGAGAACTCAAGGGCACAGTAGGAGCTGTGAGAACTCAAGGGCACAGTAGGAGCTGTGAGAACTCAAGGGCACAGTAGGAGCTGTGAGAACTCAAGGGCACAGTAGGAGCTGTGAGAACTCAAGGGCACAGTAGGAGCTGTGAGAACTCAAGGGCACAGTAGGAGCTGTGAGAACTCAAGGGCACAGTAGGAGCTGTGAGAACTCAAGGGCACAGTAGGAGCTGTGAGAACTCAAGGGCACAGTAGGAGCTGTGAGAACTCAAGGGCACAGTAGGAGCTGTGAGAACTCAAGGGCACAGTAGGAGCTGTGAGAACTCAAGGGCACAGTAGGAGCTGTGAGAACTCAAGGGCACAGTAGGAGCTGTGAGAACTCAAGGGCACAGTAGGAGCTGTGAGAACTCAAGGGCACAGTAGGAGCTGTGAGAACTCAAGGGCACAGTAGGAGCTGTGAGAACTCAAGGGCACAGTAGGAGCTGTGAGAACTCAAGGGCACAGTAGGAGCTGTGAGAACTCAAGGGTACAGTAGGAGCTGTGAGAACTCAAGGGTACAGTAGGAGCTGTGAGAACTCAAGGGTACAGTAGGAGCTGTGAGAACTCAAGGGTACAGTAGGAGCTGTGAGAACTCAAGGACACAGTAGGAGCTGTGAGGTGCAGTTCATCTTAGCTCCACGTGGTCATGTTTGTAGGAAACGGAGCAGGTCTTGCATCGACGCGACAGAATTATAGTCTCAGTATTTGCTTTTACCTTGTCCTTAATAGAAAATGACTCGATTTCCAAGAAGAATAGGCTATTTGCTATTGTATTATTTATAATATAACATGCTTCTGTGGTCACATGGTTTAACGCGACTCCCGCCAGTAGACTGGACTGGCGATAATGAGGAGATCAAGATTCGAATCTCGGTCGTCTGTACAAAGGTTTTTTTTTTTACAAAATGGTTTTCCACTTTCCCTCCCCGCAAATGTGGATACACTTCTTATAGATTTAACCTTCCTAAGCATTAAAATATTAGTGTAATTTGTAGAAATCGTGTAACCCGGACGGGTAGTAAGAGGAAGTGCTGAAATATTTTTTTTTATAATAACTATAACAAGTAATCTATTCATGTTTGTTTAAGAGTGACTTTTTGTCATTCAATTAGTTTCATTAGTAATTCGTTCAAATAAAGTTTGAGAGCTACCTTGGTATTAAATGAGTTTAATTTACTGCCTTCCACACATCTAAGAGCATTGGTAGTCGATCACTGTGCACATAACTGAAAACCATTTAGTAGAAACCCCTCTCAAGCTATAATATATGGACATTAAAATTCTTTGAACATGAAACCACACGAAACTATCTCTAATTTTCTCGTTCATTAGCTCTACTTTCTAACCCCATTAACCTCTAGTATCAAGTCGCGTCTTCCCATATTAACAAAAAAAAGTTTTAGCACATGTTTTGTTGCAAGAAAATATCAATAAAAAAAATAAAACACCAGACGTATTTTTGCCGCATCTTCTAAAACACGACACTGAACGGTTCGTATCTTGGGGCCAAATTAGGGACATCTGCCCCTGATAAAGGAGACGTGGACTGTATCATATTCTTTTGCACTACGGGGATGGAAGGGTGAACATATGGAGTATTTCAGAGGCACCCAATGCTGCGCATCTGTTACGGCTCATTTCACGTGATTACCAAATTCAGGGAAGATGTCTTCTCAGTCTACAATGGATTGGGGAAGGTAAAAGGCTGCGAATTTAACAGACCGTGAACATTTATTGCCAATAAAGTAAACAATTTGCTGTAATCAATAGGCCGTAGAGCAGTGCTAAAGAATAAATTACTTAAAATTGTTCAAGGAAAAGGTATTACAAGCAAAGTAGAGTAGAACACATTGTTACAGTCCAATTTTCATAGAAAGGGCCTATTAAAAAATACAAACACTTTTTTATATCAATAATTCATAAGATTTCAGTATTTTAGTAGTGCTATTTTATAAATAGGCCTACTAGAAATGCATATTAAAAGTGATAGCTTCAAATAACATGATATGACGTTTGGATACGTGAAAGAAGACCTAACAGCTGTATAACTGCCTAATAAGGTTCTTATTATGAAAACTGGACTGTACAAAGCTAGTTTTGTTATTGGCATTTCTCAAAACAACAGCTATAGACGAATCCTTTGATGGAAAATAGATAGGTATTTTAAAGGTAATAAAACAACATTAATGTGTGGACGGGGATGTAGAAAATAAATAATTAAAATTCACATATGGTAGATAAACTTTAATGCATCCTGTAAGGATTAAATTCATGATCTTCCCGCCAACGATTATTAGCTGCAATGCGAGCTCAATGCCTTAGACCAGGCCTGTCCAACACGTCAATCACGGCATTTTTGGTCGATCGCTAAATATTTGGTGTGCAAAAAATGTTAAAAACCTCGAAAATTGAATAATGTACCGTACGATAGTTGCATATCCGAGCTTAAGCCGTTCACGTTGATATTCAACTGAGTTTCATCACATGACCGACAGAGGTCAAAGCGAGCATAGGCACCGCAAAAAAAAACCAAATCATTTGAGGTCCTACTATCACTTAAGACAAGAGAATTGTCAGCCCTGGTAAAACTAGGACTGTATCGAATCAGTAGCTTGGTGTTGAGCAAATGTGGTGTGTGTTTATGCTTGTGTCGGGTTCATTCCTCGTTCAACTGCTTTTTCCTATATTGTTCGTTTCTCATAACATTAATAAGAGCTAGTGCCTTAAACTCCCACTCCGTCTTGTAACATCAATACCAGTGAGTGTTTTATAGTGAAATAAAAGATGAGTGCTTCTAAAAATAGTAAGACTTATCATTTTCACGAAGAATGAGAGCTTCATTTCTTCTTTATTATGATAAAAGACAAATGTTGTTGCTTGATTTGTAAAGCTACAGTGGCAATACCTAAAAAAGGGAATTTAGAAAGGCACTTCAACACACTTCAGGGCAAGACCGTGAAGTTGTCCCCTCCACTTTTAAAAATTCAAGTTTTTATGATCGCAATCGTTTGTTCTTTGTTTGTTCCTGGTTTGTTCAGGATTATTCCGAAAAAGTTTCGTTTGTTCTGCATTTGTTCTTGCACAAATGGGGCGTGAAGTTGTGACATTTTGTTTACTCGTGGGGGGCCAACTGCACGGTACCCCCCCCCCCCAACTTTTGAAAATTCATATTTTTATGATCGCAATTGTTTGTTCTTGGTTTGTTCCGGATTGTTCAATAATTTTATTTGTTCGATACAACCCCAAAATTAATTATAGGTTTACACTTGACGTCCATGAATTCACCCTTCTCTCCTATTAAAAGCTATTTTTTTTCATGAATATAATACTTTTTTTCGTTTGTTCCAGATGGTTCCGCAAAAAAAAACCTTTTTCGTTTTGATATGCTCACAAATGATATGTTTACTTTGGACCTCCATGTAGTTGCCTCACTGTTCTTTCCCCCTAAAAACATTTTAAAAAATAATATTTTATAATTGTTATATTTTGTTCTTCGTTTGTTCCGGATTGTTCTAAAAAACAGTTTGATCTGTTTTTATACGCTCATAAATTGTAGGTTTATGTTGCATGCCCGCGAAGTTGACCTCCATCCCCCATATTTTTTAAATCTATATTTTTATGAATGCAGTAGTTTGTTATTCGTTTGTTCCAGTAGGTTCCTCCAAAAAATAGGCCCATTTCGTTTTGGTAGGGAAACACATGATATATTTACACATGGAGCGCGGATTGGCGGCTTTCTGACAACCAAATTCTCCACATACACACATATAACTTTTTAAAATCGATATTTTATCTTTGCAATCAAGAATTTGTTCTTGGTTCATTTTAGATTATTTTTTTTGCAAGGAATTTCATTTCTTTCTTTTTTAAAGCCCCGATTTTTTTTAGTAGTTACTCTTTCACATTCTTTCAAAAATTGAACATTTTTTATTTAAAGTTTGTTGTTAGTTTGTTTGAATGTTCCTTAACATGTTTATTTTTATTTTGAATTGCTTAAAAAAAGTGTTTGTTTCATGTTGATAGTTTTATAATAAATAGATCTTTATCACTATGCCAACCTCCCTTTCCCCACCTCATCTAGATAAAATATAACAAAATTTGTATTTTTAATTTTATAACTTTTTTTGTTTGTTCGTTATTAGATCTCTAAATAAACTAGTGTCACTAGTGATGATGGCCTTTTGTGGTTGCGAACTGTATGGTCGCATAGTTGCGTCAGGTAAACAATGTCCCATCCTCTGTATCTAGAGTATGGAAAATCTGGCCTTTGATTCGCTCACTATGCACTAAAAAGCCATAAAGAGGCCAAGCAAGTAAGAAATTCAAAAACTGGGAAGACCCTGGTCTACAAATTATTGCATTCCATAAAACTAATAGTAAACAAAAGTGTGTTTATAGCCCTCATTTTCTCCTAAGCTACAAAATATTGGTTTCGTCTACTTAGGCAGTTGAGAAATCATGACAGTTACCTGAGATCTTACCTCCACCCTTCCCCCCCCAACAAACAGAGAGCTCAGAACTATGTTCTCCCGAAGCGTTGACACCACACCCTCCTTTTGTTTGCTGCTATTACTGTTATGATGTAGTAAGTAGTAGCTTTGATCACAAAGAGACATGGTTGGAGGGGAATGTAATTTATTCCAATTCTGGCACTTTAGGAAGAAGACTAATAAATTCCTTGACCATGAAAATTATTTCTTCAAATCAAAGTTTATTAGCAAGACCCATAATAAATTACCAAGAAAGTGATTAATAATACCTATCGAATGGTCTGAAATTCTAAAAAAATTACTACAAACTCGCAAAAAAAAAAAACTAAGAATTTAAACAAAAAATCAAAATGAATGCACACGACTAAATCAAACACGTACTTTACAAATTGAAACAAAAAAAATAGCTATGATATAAATTCCTTTAGCAACTAAAATCTTTCTTGCATTCTGGTAAATATACCATTTATTTACAAAAATATGCTTTAAAAAAATAGCTATGATATAAATTCCTTTAACAACTAAACTCTTTCTTGCATTCTGGTAAATATAACATTTATTTACAAAAATATGCTTTAAAAAAATACCATCCAAACGCAACTTTTCACTGCTTAATTTCAGCTTCTCATAGGTAATGTGGATTTTAGAAACATAACAAAGAGGACATGGAGTTAATTTTCAACATTATCTCTCATTCCAACAATTGTTTGATTAAAAAAAATATGTTTGAGTATATACGAGTATGCATTCATAAAATATCGATATCATTTAGAAATATACTAATTTAACATAAGTGCCTAATATTATTCAAAACGGAACGGGCTACCGTGAAGTTACCCATCCCTTTTCACAATGTAAACATACTAATTGTGGGTTTTTCAAAAAAGAACAAACAAAAATGTTTGTGTAAAAATCTGAACAAACGAGGAACAACCAATTGTAATCATAAAACATGGATTTTTAAAAGCTGTGGGGCTACCGTGACGTTATTGAAGTTTTCCTACTTGAAATTAACGAAGACAAAACATCGCTCCAGTTTAACAGATCTGCATTTGGAAGGTTCATTGAGACTGGCCCTGTCACAGTATACACCTGATTTTGTAAGCCTGGTGAATGACATGAAACAACAATTTTCTAATTAGTAAGAAACCGATTTTTAAATGCATCCAGTGTCTTAAAATGTCAAAATTGTTGTTCTTTGTAGACAGTATTTTAGCATTATTTTGATCTTTATATGCAGATGATTTATATATGCATATTTTTTATGGGTATTTTGGTAGAGATGTAGGTCCCAGTAGCTCACGGTTGGTCTTAACTAATAAAATTAGATCGCGAAACAAAACACGTTGGTCAGGCCTGCCTTAGACCATTCGCCCACAGTCCCGGCACAGATTTATTTGATTTCCAAACCCTTCCTTCACCTCTGACAAGACGTTTATTAATCACAACTTGTGAATGTGAGGAATACCAGGCCTCCACCGTGGTTCGGATTCCACGTTAAACTGTAGGTCCTCCATTTCATCTCACAATCACCCTACCATTACACATTAGCGTAAGTGCGTATAAGCCGAACGGGTAGTAAGACGCGGTGCTAATAATAATAGACCACTCGACCACCGTTGGGACTGCCAATAAGAATAGTAATAAACTGTTACCCCCAGCGTTTGAAACTCAACGTTCTAGTTGGCGCCAGCAGTAGAATGTTAGAATAGAAACATTGTAAAATTGATCTACACCAGGGTTTGCAAACCCACCACCCACAGGCCACTTCCGGCCCGCTAGAACTATCGGACCGGTCCGCTTGTCTGCAGTCATGTACGAACACACAAAATAGTAGTTTAATTTTAGTGTATACATAATTTCGAATAATCAAAACCACTTAGAACTATTTCAAACTGTACTATATTTTGTATCTTTTTAAATACTTGACTGAGGGATTGTTTATTTACATAATTTAATAAATACTGCTTCAAGTACTTTGTACCCACATAAACATCTGGGATAATATAGTAACTAAGTGCTTAAATATGTTAGATGTATACTGATATTTTAAATACAAAGCATCAAATAGTTGGTAGATATAAAAATCGGTGGGCACGAGGATTAAACGTCAGGCTCTTCTGGTCAGGGAAGTCAGGGTTAGAATTCCAGCCGGATGTAAAGAGGATTTTCTTTCCTAGATGTTTTCCAACGTTCTCTTCAATCCAATGCTACTACATTTCCTTTCAATTATATCTTTCCCATTCCTTACCCACCAGCGTGATTAAAATGTATGTAGTCCAGATGGGTAGTAAAACGCCCTTCAGAAACAAAAGTATATAATATATTTAAACAAACATGTTTCTATAGACTGCGGTCCTCAACACGCCTCGTTTGTGAATCTGGCCCTTCGACTGGTTTGAGTTTGGGGCTCACAACTAGCAGACCACGGGCCACACTAGGCCCGTGAAGTTTCTTGGTAAAGTAATCTACTGTAGTAGAATTGATATTTTTGGCAGAGAAACGGAAAGTTTTGACTAGCTTGGGAATAAGTCCATGAAAGCTCCAATTGAAGTTAATTCTGTAATAAACTCAATTGCTTTCTATTTTATAATAACGTGTGTATCTGTGTGAGTCATATTTCCTTCCACCCCCTACCCCATTATGATGCGTCCCGCCACTAGACTCGTGGCTCCAATTGTGGCCCTCGGGGACTGTTAATTTGGTAGCCCCTGCTTTAGATGGATACTAAACTAAATGCACCAATAGTTTGTCCCTAAGAGAACATCAACACACGGGGATGATTCAACCCTTTCCGCCCCTCCCGCTTGTCTACCAATCAGGGCACAGTTATTTGCGCTCCGGACACTAGTTAAGTTGCCAGACAGACGCCATGTTGTTACAAGAACAGTCCTTGATAAGAAGATAGACGTGTGGCCGAGCAGGAGGGGGTGGTAAGAAGGCGCTGAATGGGCGCTGGGCGTGGAATGAGAAGGACGTCCAGCACCACGCGGATACCCACTATTCAACTCCTGATAATTCCTCTATTTTATTAGGGGTTAATTAAGGACGTTTTTTACCTGTGGCATCAAGGCAGGTGAAGATAGAATTTCCCATGTTAGTGAATTTATGTATTATTCAGACAGAAACCATAAATTCTTAAATAACCCTAAAAAATAGTCCTACAGTATCACAATTATTTTTTATAAAGTAGTTTTTTTGTAAACGTATTTTTTTTTATAAATCATCTACAGTCTAGGTTATTTGGTTTGGTTACGAAAATATCCTCTAAGAATTTTCCTTCCAGGATGTAGATTAAAAGATTCAGTGGTAGCAAATGTCTATCCATAATAGGGAACAAGAAAATAGTAAAATTAAAAAGGAAGTCAATGTTTAGAAAGGTGCAAACGTTAAAGTGACTTTTTAAACTCGTCAGAGGAATAGGGGAAGGGTTATCAGCACATAGGCAAGAGCTCTATCAGGCTGAACTACTAATTTTCTTCCCTCTCTTTCTATCTCGCACATTAGTGTCGAAGTGTGATAGTGTTTAGACTGCTAAGGTGCGTCAAGGATCGCTGCTAGCAGCACACCACCAGCCAATCTGAGGCCTCTAGTTGCTGGTTGAAACTCCAAGTGGTTGACACTGCGTTGATTGTGTTGTGCCTGTCGTACGTAGTGACAACCATGGAAATAAAGTTATCTGGGCACCAGAGTATATGGTTTTTAAATATATTATATATATATATTTACAAAAAGTACGAGTGCTTGTGGAATGACACATCAAGAAAGTGTGTCAAAAAGGACGTGAAGGGCACAGCTTTCAGGAAGCTTATGAAAGAATTAAATGCTACTGGTCTAAATCATGATTTGGGGCCTTCGAAAGGTAAAATAAAAAATAATACGTAGCACATACTGAGTAAAAATAAACTTGTGAGACTGTGGACCAGTCACTGCTGGTACCAACGACAAGTAGACAAGTGTGACACTTGCTCAGCAGATGCTTGTTGTTGCTGCTACCAGCCAGTAGTAGTCCAAGAGCTAGCTCCCGTTTGATTTAACCGAAAAGATCTAATTCAGTTAAATATCCTATTTTATAGTTTCGCCAGTGAGAAA
>CABFWO010006306.1:19971-36314 GCA_902155825.1 Timema genevievae | reverse complement strand
AATCCCGGAAACTGTGCCAGAAATAGGCAATATTTTTGCGCTTTATTCAGCCCTTCCATCCCATCTTTACTCCCTCTTAAGAGTGTGAGTAACTTGTTGTGTGGGTCACCTGGTGTGGGGATCATACAGGCCTACATAATGTACAGTATTGTACAGCAGTGGATGTATGGACACTGTTATTACAAGGTTCACAATGACATTAAATAAATGGTAAGTAATTCTGCATGGACTTTCTCGATACATTGTTTAAAAGTGGAGATATTTACTCAAAACTCGTAATATATGTGAAACGAAATTATATATAAAAGCAAACCCGAGCACAAATTGCGTTATAATTACGTTAAAAAAATTTTTGACTCCCGGATTTAAATGTTATGATTTTCATTTTTAAGAATTAATGTCTTCACTAGTATATTTGGAAAAAAATATATATATTGAGTTCACATGGGCCAACACTTCGTATTAAAATGTCAACTTCCAGTTTAAAATTTTCGGCATTTTATTAATGGTTGTACATCTTATGGTTATTGTATAGCAATTAAATACCTCATTTATAAATTTTGACCAATAAAATAGGTAAATATTGAATCTAAAATTATAGAGATGGATTATAGTAATGACAAACATTTCCCCTAAGAGGTTGAAAGAAAGAGAACATACGTTTTTTAGAGACTTACTCATTTCTTACTCTATGGCATTGGAGAATTATTGCGTTAAAACTTATGTAGTATCTCTTTACAACCAAAGCTCACAAAATTGTATTAATATATTTGTCACTATATCAGCAACTGTTGGTTTTATAAAAATATATTTCATATAAAAGTTTTTTATTCTTAATAGTACTACAATTTTGCAATGATGAGTTATTTAGTATTTCACTAATATTTGCAGAGATAAGGAGATTTCCACTTCTGTAATGAGCCCTAAAATTCATTTTCATAGGAGAATGAAAATATCCATTTTGTTTATATTCTTAATTAACTTCTAAATACGAATTTTAATCTAAATCTTTGGAGCCGATTTTGATAAAAAAGATTTTTTTCTCTTCTCGCCCTTTATTAAACTACTCTTAATTTTAAGTTTAAACAGACACACAGAGAGATGGCACTGCTAAAACCACTTTTTAGGGTTCGGAGGGTCATGAGATGTCGACATCCATCAACATTTAAGGTTAGATTTTTTTACGGCCTTAAAACCTTACCTTTTGTGTTCGAAAAGTTAAAAAAATATAAATATTTGCATAGAGCTTGAAAGTTATTGGTTTTATAAAAATATGATTCGGATAAACTATTTGTATCATAAATAGATCTACATATTTGTAAATATTTTCGGATATACGATAAAAAATGAGAATTTACGCATAAGACCGGAGCCCTTAAAGTCATTTTTATGAAATATAGAGAGTAGCTATTTTGTTTGGAATATTTATAAATGTTTATAAATGAAATTTAGTCAAAATCATTCGAGCTGATTTTGATAAAATCAACTTTTACTCTTTTTGCCCTTAGTTTTAGGGCTAGATATCCGATTCCAAAGCCCCTCGGGGCAACTCTATGAAAACCCAAGATACCAAGTTTTTGACAGATTGCTGCCCGTGATCTAGGGGTCAGGTGTCAGACTTCTGTGCTGAGGGTCCGGGGTTCAATCCTCGGTCCCGGCACAGATTTATCTGAATGCCAAACCCTTCCTTCACCNCTCGGTCCCGGCACAGATTTATCTGAATGCCAAACCCTTCCTTCACCTCTGACAAGACGTGTATTAATCACAACTTGTGAATGTGAGGAATGCCAGGTCTCCACCGTGGTTCGGATTCTACATCCTCCATTTCATTTCACAATCACCCTACCATTGCATATTAGCGTAAGTGCGTACAACCCGAACGGGTAGTAAGACGCTGTGCTAATAATAATAATTTAGACAGATCGGTAAAATAGTCTAGGCTCTAGCTGGAGGTACAGACAGACAGATGGAAATTCAAAATCCACTTTTTCGGATTCGCGAGTCATAAAACGTCGAGATCCATCAAAATCTCGAGTTCAATTTTTTTGATGATCACAATAATTTATCTACCTGTGAGATAGCGATAAAGTAAAAATATGAAGTAATTGTGGTGGTAGTAGCTGGGTTTTTCAGAATAAAATGAAATATTACAAAAAATTGAGCAATGAAATAATTTCCAAGTAATTTTAGGTAATCGAGATGTAAAAGTAACAATTTAATCATATTTTTAAAGCATAAAAGAACCAACAAAATAATATACGAACTTCGATTCAGCTTCTAGAATATTTAATAATAAATTCGATTCAAATTCTCTTCGAATTAAAAAAAAAAGTGTTCTTTGAACCCCCCCTACTGTATATATATGAAAAATAAAACAGGCGTAACACTATGGCACGTAAGGTTCCGACCATCTGATGCATAAATAAAGGGACTTTGGTTGCAATAGGAGTGGATGCACTTATATAACTCCCAGATAATTGCAGTTGTATCGAGAGATATTCTACTTCAAATTAGTGAAATGCATCACATCCAAGCACGCAAGGTCTGCAGAATCTCTCACGCCACATCTAAAAGCTGTAAGCTGCATTTTGCTATCAGCGAATAAAAGATAAATACGACAAAAAGCGTATTTGTTGATTGGATTTTAGTGAATATCTTGATGTATATCTTTTATTGATTGTATTTAAACACACGCTATTTAGAAAGCAGCTTTAGTAGTTGTAATTTAAAAATAAAATATATATTCTTAGTGAAATAAATGCATTTGTTGGGTAAAAATCGCAATCATAAATAATAAGAGCTTCTACTTATTAGCATATTAGAATTTCAAAGTAGCGCTTTATCTTCTCAAGATATTATTCAAATGTAATTATAAACATTTAATTAGTAAAATAATAGTTTCAATTTTAAAAAACTTGTAAAAGTCTAGCAAAACATTAGATAAAAATATTTAGTTCTGATTAGCTTACAAAAGAAGTCTGTCACAACAATATAATATGGATACACTCGTAAATTGATAATTATACCTGGATATGAGAATAGATTGGCGTGCTAAAACAAAGATCTTGGGTTTGATTCCCGTGTGCAGGTGTTATTTCATTTACAAGTGAGATAATCGATGCAGCTACATAAAATATAATGATCACCTAGATTACCTAAACTTCGCTTCTCGCGTACTATCCGTTTATCCTAAACATTAGCAAACTTACCTTTATTGGTTACACTATGTAGTAGCTCATAATATATTATTATCATCATCACAGCGTCTTACTACCCGTTTGGGTTACATGCACTTACGCTAATGTGCAATGGTAGGGTGATTGTGAGATGAAATGGAGGACCTACAGTTTAACATGGGATCCGAACCACGGTGGAGGCCTGGCATTCCACACATTCACAAGTTGTGATTAATACACGTCTTGTCAGAGGTGAAGGAAGGGTTTGGCAATCAGATAAATCCGTGCCGGGACTGAGGATTGAACCCCGGACCCTCAGCACAGAGGTCTGACAACTTACCCCTAGACCACTAGGTCACCCCTCATAATATAGGGCCATAGTGTAATACGTCAAGGAAAGAATGCCTGAATGTACAATTAATTGTGCAAGTGTTAGCTTTGTCCCATAAAGTAGGTTTACTTATAGCTTAGTGTAATTTCATATTCTTGAATATAACATACAATGATAAGGCTCTGCAGTGCAGACTAACCAACGACTGATATTATTAAACGGGGTCTTGTGGTAAGGCGTTAAAATTTGTTTATTAATGACACAATTTATTATTTACTTTAAATGAAGCCTTTAACTTACTAAACCTAATTATATATTAATATCACATGAAGAATTTCTATTCAACAAATGTATTCGTGCATTTATATTACATATCAATCCTTCACCGATCAAGGTTTTATTTTTTTGTTTAAGAAGAAAGAGATTTACAAAATAGCTTGTTGAATTATAATATGTTATTGTTTTATTCCAAAAGTATTATGATAGTAAAAATATAATATGTACAATACATATATCATGTGGATCGTGTTGGCATATATATGTTTGATATGTACTGTACATTAAAATTAATATTTTTACTATTAATATGTAGAGCCAATATTTTTTATTAAGATCAGAACATAATATTTGTAGGCTCTTTCTAGCTCACTCGTAGAAATTGATTAGTTGGGTTGGTGGATAACTCCCGCCACATGAATTGGACTCTCACAGAAACTGCAACAAGGAACAGCCGAAGTAGCGAAGCTTTTTTGCGGCTCTATCCTCCACATCGAGAACTAAAAAAAATTAATAATAATAATAAAAAAATTGTAACTCACCGATATATTTTCAAAATGTCTTCCTTCTTAAATATTACACGTTTCCTATTTGACATTCCTTAGAATGTTTTATAATTAGTTTTTTAATTCCAAATTAATTGTAGGTATCTTAAACTTCGCACATTATGACGTATCGCAACGTTTCGTAAGGATCTGCACAGGTAAATAAAATATTCTCGATTTGTTCTGTTCACTCATTTTTTAAAAAAAAACTGTATGAAGGACAATGAGGTTCTAAAGGGTGGATCAAACCTCATAGATCGGATCATTAAGGTTAATTATAGCTTTACAAACCGACTTGAACCCTGGTCTCTTTATAAACCACAATCTAGTCCAAAACAAGAGTAAAACATGCAAAGAATGACCACCGATGCAGGTGGATTTCTTTATTGTACATTTAAATCTATACAATAAACTCTTTTATAATAATATACCTATTAACTTTAAACCTTTCCCTCACCCCTCTTCACTGCCTTGTTTAAAAATTGTATCGTGATTGAACGCCCCCTCTGTCCCGACGTTAGCCCCTAGAGAACCACTAATTATTCCTTTGGAGACAGTCTTTAGCGCTGAGGTGAATGAAAGGAGGTTCCCCAGTCAGTTGTGTTGCATGTTATCACCTGCCAGGGGAGAGTAATTAATTAAAAAACTATAACTGGACGCCCGTTGGGTGGCGCGGTCCACGCACGCAGGCCATCGCCGTCACACTAATTAAATGCATTGCGCATGCGCTTTTCACGACGTCACTGCGTGCACTACTGTCTGGTTAAAACGGGTGAGGGGAGGGATAGCTGGTGGCTTAGCTTTAATACGTCAATTGGTGGTTTTCCGGTGGGAAGTACAAAAGAAAGACGATCAATTAACTAGCTTTTTTTAATGGAAAAATAAAAACAACATAATTTTGGTCATGTTGACTTCATTGATCCCACTCAAACAAGAATAAATATTACTGTGGAGTTGTGGTTTCTTGATCTAGATGAACAATTAGAGCACTTTAATTTTCTTGCATAATTTGTGACGTATGTGATTTGAATAAGTTACCGTACAAAAGAAAGAGAGGAACTGGTTTCCTGCAACTGAACAGACAACGCTGAAACAGTATTAAATATTAATACTTACCTAATTGAAAATTAAAAGTATACCACATGGTCAACCCATATTTACCCCAACTACAGCAGGAGGGAGGGTAACAGATAGCACAAGGTTATCTACAGTAAACATTCCCTGTAAGTCTCTAATGTAACATATTCGGACATAATTATAATTTGTTTAGTAATACCATGTTATCAATGAAAATGTATCGACAGCTCTACTGGTTGCCTCTACATTTATAGCAGGCGCAAGCAACCGACCAGTGTACATAACCATAAAAAACGCAGAACTAATAGAAATAATTATATCTTACAGGGATTCGTAATTTGAATATCCAGTCCATGTTGGTTTCCCCACAAATATAGTAAACATTGTGGAGAGAAGGAAAACGATCTTAAGCAGATATAGGGTAGTGGGCCATAATATGCTAGTCTTAAATAAAGGACACATAAACATTGGCAAACCTGTTTATTCTCAAACAACAAGTTTTTGAATGTAGTAAATTAATTGCTTGATTACAATTAACGGGGATACGCGTAAACCCCTTACAAAATATTGTGTCCTTTGAAACTCTAATCATTGAAATATTAGTATTAACAAATACCAAAATCAAAATATTAACATGGGCCATCGAGGCTAATACACGACATATGGTCCATTAAGAAAATATAATAGGAGAATTCTGCCCTTAATTATACATACAATTACTCCATCTAACGGCGGCATCAACTATCCAAGAAGCGAGCTAGTCGCAATACAAAACACATATATGTAAGTTACGCATATAGACAAGTTTACTACTACCATCACAACTATACAGAATATCATCGTCCTAGACGTTATTTAGTACAGCAATACCTGATTTAAGCTAATCATAAAGTTACATGTTATACATGTCATGTTACTCTTCATACTGGCATATTGAATAGATTTTAGAAAAAATAAAAAAAAGCATCAAACGCGAGCTACCTACATGTGATGAATGCACACGGATGAGAAGTCTGATGTCTCACTTACCCCAGACATAAATTTAGCATACAAATCAGACCAATAAAAAATATATAAATAAAACTGAGCCAAAACGTAATAGGTACCTTCCTTCGCATTATCTTAAATATCTATACCCAAAAAATGTAGTTTTGATAAAAGAAATATAAAGTAAAAAAAGACCGGAAATGAATTTTAACTTACATAGAGCACTAGTTAGTGCCTACAACTCGCAGGACATCAAAGAGTAAATCACAATAATAATCACAGGCTTTTAAACAGTCCTCATCTGGGGAAAGATGGTAGGGGTAGAGAACACATGATGAAATCCTTAATGCGGTCATCAACGTCCACTCATGAAGCGATATTGTACAGACGCATGCGCACTGCAATGTTTGTCTGGAGATGCACGGTGGGAGAACAGTCAGGAGAACTTATTATTTCCTTCCCCAAGCTCACACGCTTGCGCGTTGTCCAAACCCTGGGTAGAATGAGCTCTGGCAGAATATTATTACACTATACACACTTTGTTCAAAACGTTTTTTTGTACGCCTCCTTCAGTCGGGTGATTTTTTATAAGTTGACGTGACCTGGATGGCGGGAAGCAACGAGGAAATGAGGTAAGTCTATGGAATGTTTGTTTGCGGGGATTTATCACTACATCGTACAGTCATGATGGTATAAAAAGTGTTATCAAACGATTCTAATTGTACTTTCAGCCATTGTTTCCAATAAAAAAAACTTCTGCTTAACAGATTGTGTAAGTTGTTCAATGTGCATACTGGAATTTCAAATGTTCAGAATGACTGAAAGAATGCTGTCATTGTTCCTTTGTACAAAGGCAAAGGCAATAAGAATGAATGTAAGAAATATAGGGCAATCAGTTTGTTGAGTATTCCATACAAAGTTTTTGGGGGAGTCTTAATTCCGAGAGTGCGTGAAAAAACTGCGGGCAAGATTTGGGGTGTTGAATGTGGTTTCATGCCAGGTAGAGGTTGCATGGACCAGATATTTGCATTGCAGCAAGTGATTGAGAAATTTATGGCAGCAAGGAAGAAAGTGTATTGGGCATTTGTTGATCTAGAGAAAACGTGCAATAGGGTGAATAGGAGTATGTTGTGTAATGTTCTTAGAGAGTATGGTGGGGTATGCATGGTTAGTAAATAGAATTATGACTGTGTATGGTGGAAGTAAGGCCTGCGTTATTGTGGGTGGAACTTTGAGCGAATGGTTTGATATTGAACAGGGTTTTAAACAAGGTTGTGTTATGTCTCCATGGTTGTTTAATGTATTCATGGATAAGTGTACAAGGGATGTTTGTGAGGACGCCATTGATGTACAAATGGACAATGTGAATGTGAGAGTGCTGCTATATGCAGATGATGCCTATTAATTATTGAGAATAAAATGACTTGCAGACTACATTAAATCGCTTGAATGTGGCGACAGGCAGAATGGATCTTCGTATCAATGTCTCCAAAATTAAGGTGATAGTTTTTGATAATGATGGATCAGGAAAATGTCAGGTTGACATAAATGTAAAATTGTTACAAGTGAATAACTTTATGTATCTGGGCAGAATATTTGGTAAATATGGAAAGATGGATGGTAAACTCGACAGATGGGTGAATGCATCTCGTAGAGTAGTTGGATATATGTGGACTATTGCAAAGCATGAAGTAGTATCGATATATGCAAAGAAAGCAGTTTATAAAAGTGTTTTAACAATAACAATATTTTATGTAGGGGAAGCGTGTGTTTGTCAGGGGAAAGACAAGAGCAATAGGGATGCGATTTGAGTGAGATATCCAAGAAATGTATGTGGAATAACTCGTATTGACAGAGTCAGTATTGAATGGGGGCTGAAGGAGTGCAATTTGAAAAAGAATCCAATAGCTCAATTTTGAAAGAAGAATCTTCTTACTTTGATTTGGGCATGTGCATAGGATGAGTGTGGATCGAGTGACAAAGCAAATATATGAAGGTAGAGTGTGTGGGTCAAAGGGAAGGGGTATGCCATATAAGTTATTGCTAAATCTTGTAGATTCATGTGTGAAATAGAGAAACATTCAGAGTTTTAAGAATAAAATAGCATTTGACTCGATGTATGGATTTTGCTGAAGAGAAGGGAGTATGCAAGGATTGGGAAGTGAGGAGAAAGTTAATGGGGATGGATTAAGTACGGAGTGGTTTTTTGAGCTATATGCACTGTTACTCCATAAAGGAATGGCATGATTAGGTATATATGTAATTTATTATTAATATTTTTAAATAAAAAATATTTCAGTTCAAGGTGCAATTACAATCTAAGGAGCAGTAGATTACAATAAAGTTATTTATATGCATGGGAGTTTTAAAATTTAAATTTTTTGAAGGTATATTAATAATAAATTTAATAAATATATAAAATTGGATTTGATCAACAATATAAAATATTAGTTTGGAAAGGAGATAATAAAACCTACAGTGAGAATCTCACAAACACGTCTGACCAAGAATCGAAACTCAACCCTCCTATCACTGGCAGTATAGCTTGTTCATCTATTCGATAGAACAAATCGATCGCACTCTTAACCTAGCACAAACGACCCATTTCAACACATCCAATCATAGTGTAAAGAAACAAGAGTATATGTATGTTAGGTTGCCCCTAGATACGAAAATGCAATTATTTAGGATCATGTCTGGAATCGATCAGTAACCACAAAAGTAGTGGCTGATCTGTCTTAGCCTTAGGTATTTATTTGAACAAGGAGTTTGATAAAAACATATGGAAACCATCTTTAGCCTTTTTACAAATCATTTGTATAACATACTTTGTATACGTGTGTGCATATTTAGGTGCGAAAGAATGATGTAGTTTTTTTTATCAAACCTTCATTTTTTGTTTTATATCTTCCTTTGGAATCCAATGTTGATTTTTTTGTAAAGGGGGTCGCGAAAAAAGAATAAATTTAATTATTTGTGTTCAACTTTGAAACTTACACGTAGAAATAAAAAGTTTCAATTTCAATAACTATTTTGATTTAATAGAACACATAAACTTTTGAAACCCAAAAAATTTGAAAAGTTTTGCTATAAAAACTTACATTCTCACCTTAATCGGGAAACTAGGTATACGACTACTCTCGAGTCAGAAACTGCATTAGAGTTTGTTTTTCTCTATTCTTCACTTGGCAATCAATAAATTAGTAGTTTTTTTCTATCGAAACTGGTCACCTTAAGCTCAAATTAGACTCAAATCCATAAACAATAGTTTTTGAGCACTCATTTACTTTCTTGAAAATGCTTATACATTTGAATATAGATTATTTCTAATATATTCCTACCCTATTAATGTATATATTCGGATACCCCGAACGAGTGGTAAGACAAAGATCAGATAATGTGCTCCTAATAGACGGTAATTTATTGCAGACAGGTACTTGTACAACTTATCCTCTAAGCTCAGGTGAATTATTCTCTTAAAACCGATATAAATAGTGAAAGAAACGGCTACACCCCGCATTGTTTGGTCTTCCTCTCTAATGGTCACATGCAAAAATAGTCGTTTGAAAAGGACCCCACTACCGGTTTAACATTCAGGTTTCAGAAAAGAAGATCAAACAGGACCAGATCATGGAAAATCCTGATGTTATTTGAAAACATTTCCACTCCGCACTAACTGGTTTTTAGCAAGTGAACAAGTATTTAGCATTAAACAACTGGTCAGATAAATATGAAAAGGAATTTTATAAATTTCAAGACAATATTCTAGTTGTAATGTTTAAATGAATATCAAAGTTGTTAGCAAAAAAGGGATGTGGCAAATTGTAGACTAATTTATAAGCTCAGGTTTATAGTATGTTATAGTTATTATTTATTAATAAGCTATTTTGCTACTCAAGTCTTGTTCCTAAAAGAAAAGTTATTACATTTTCATACTTTAATTTATATTACTATACAATTTGTAAAAATGTCAGTGACCGAATGTTATTGAAATATATCCTCCCTAAGCTGTGTTTTCTTTTATGTATTCCAGTTTGTTACATATTACCCGATGAGATAACTGATATTAGAAAAGAGGTAGGCTCCTTTTGATAATTAATCTGTAAGTTTTTATTAGAACCTACAAGGTTTATTTAAATTTACTCTGGATTTGATTAACTACTGCTTACTTTATATAATTTACTTTAGGTAAGAGGTCATTTTTCATTCAACAGCACAATTATATAGTGAATAATAATTCTACACATTAATACATCCTGCTTAAAACAAGTCAAACTAATAACAATGGTTCTCTCCCAAACTAATGAACTGGGTGACAAAGTGAAATGACCTTGGTGATCTAGGTGCCGTTACACAGAATGAACCACCTGGTCCAAACCCAAGACATTCACTTCTACTACGACTGCACTTCATACATACATGAATAGTGGCGTTGTCCGTGTTACAACACGCGATAAGTGCGTCCGCTCAAACAGCGCTGAGGAAGCGCTCCATTAGCTGATGATAACCATCACTTGCAAGGTGAGGTAAAGCGAAAGGGGACTGTAATGAGCGTACGCAGGTCATATCCGGTTGCTGGCCTCTGGTCATGGCGGGAGGATCGAGGGAACTGTAGGGAAGTAGGACCCAACAGATTAAACAACACATTTAATGGTGTACGTAAGAACACCTTAATGTCCAATCTTGTAGAGCCATTGAGAGATACACCACATTTATAATAAGCAAGATTAAATCAAGTAAAAGAAGTGATAGTGAGCGATTTTTTTTTTGTTGGCGCGTCACTAAGTTATAAGAATGACTATCATAACAATAACTATTAGTGTAAATCATTTACTTTGGAAAACGTCGGTGAAGCATTTCATTATATGAAATGTAAGCAAACTTTTTTACGATGTTTAGGAAAGAAAAGCGATGGTCTCAATTTGTTGTTTTATCGGAATCAAACAAAAAAGGCACAGATTAGATCAAAAAATAAAAAGTGCTAAAACCACGTGTATTTGAGATCATGCACCTCTCAACGCTGTGCCATAGAAAATTGTTTTTCATCCATCAGACAAGTCTTATCATTTTGTGAAATAAATGATGGGAAATTTTAAAATGATGGTTTTGTTAGTCAAATTGATATGAATAAAGTAAAGATCATGATTCATGACGATAAGGATTCGCTCCTAACACCGTCAGCATATTCAATAGTGATTTAAACCCCTATCTCCCGTCATTAAAAGTCCAATCTTTGATTATGAAACTTTAGATCAGGCTTAAGAAAAAATATATATATATTTTTTTTTGCTGAAAAGCCATATTGAGAATTTAAATATAATAACGGGCCACTAAATAAAATACAATTTTTCAGTAGATGCAGTTTATTATAAATATAAAAATAAAAACAACATAAAAAGTTAGACAATATACAAAATAAGTTAGTGGCTATCCAATAAATCACAAATTAATATGTTAGTTATATGATGAGAACGCAAAGAATAATATTTCTGAATTTTGGAATAACCTGCACCGGCAGTTAAGCAGCTCGGGCATTATGACCTTAATATAGGTGAAAGTGTCTTCCTTCCTTGTTTTCTCTGTAGCTTAAACTACCTAATAATGGGCGAATTCATTTTTTTTTTCGGAATATTTAGTGTGTGGGTGTAATATCAAATCCGATTTGCCTACTTAGTTTAATATGAAAAATAACCAATTCAAAATATAGTTTGTCCTTGGATTTAAGATTGAAATCCATTCTGTCATTACTCTTTGGATTGCAGTTGATTTGGCAATCAAGTAGGACATAAAATAAATGATACGGTGCACCGCACTGACTTTCTCCCGCTTTTGTCGTAAAATAGACATTTACTGAACACTCGTAAGATTTGTAAAACTAAATAGTAGATCATAAATGAAATAATATACACTGCTACTTACTCTATGACATTAGGAACTAGGAACACTGTTACAGAAAAATTGAGAAAATAGAAATATTTCTGTCCGCCAAAGAGCATAAGAATCAATCTCATTTTACAAGACCTGAATTAAAAGGTATATATATATATATATATTTGCTTATAGCTCAGAAATTATTGGTTTAATAAAAATATATTTTAAATAAAAGATGTTTCATACCTCAAAGAGTTGCGGAGAAATGATAGCAATTGGAAAATGTCCCCTATGTAAAGTAGCGTCAAAGCCATTTTCATGAAAAAATGAGAATTTCCATCTTTTTTATAATAATACACAGTGTCTAGATATAAAATGTAATTAAATCGTTAGAGGGAATTATGAGAAAAAGATTTTTTCTCTTTTTCCCCTTCAGTAAACTACCCCTAAATTTAGGGTTGGGTATATAATTCCATAAAACCATCGAGGGGACCTTAGGAAAACCCTATATACCAAGTTTTAGCCCAACAAGTAAAATAGTTTCTGCTCTAGTCCAAGGTGCAGACAGACGGACAGACGGCATTGCCAAAAAACCCTTTTACTTTCTCTCGACCCCTTGGAGAGCAAGTATTATGATCATCAAATAATTCTAGTTTTAGATTTTGAAAAATGTCGACGTTTCATGACTCCCTGAGAAAGAAGTTGTTTTTTCATAGATTCTGTGGTCTTTCTCACGTTGGTTGTACACTCTTCTAGACAATTCCATAATAAATTTATAAAACCTCCGAATTCTTCTCACAAAGTTCTCTTGCACTATGTACCTGTACGAGTAATTATCTGAACAATACCTCATTTCCATTCCTAAATTAAGCTTCATAGTCTAAATGTTTTTTCAAATGTATCATCTAATCTATAAATGTATACCATTCAACCTCAACAATTATTAACTTTTCAAAGTTTTAACCTTTCTAATTGATCTTATTGTCAATTTACATTGATTTTCCTCAAACCCGATGATGGCGAAACGCTGAAACATTAATTCGTCCAAGGTCATCGATGATTTACCATCGCGTACAATAAAGGTAAGAGACCAAAATTAAATCAAATAAGGAATGTCAAACTTTTTATTAGAAACTAACATCACTTTGTTTTTACTTGATATATAACAAATTTAAGGCTTTATCAAATTAATTTAACCTAATTCTTTCACATTTGTTGAGTAATGTTTCTTTAAATTGTTATAGATGTGCATATGAAATTATTATTATTATTATTATTATTATTTAGCACCGCGTCTTACTACCTGTTCGGGTTATACGCTTAAGTACTAATTACGCTAATGGATTAGGAATTGGGAAGGTTGAATATAGAGGAAGTGAACCCGCATTTGCGTGGAGGGAGAGTGGAAAACCATTTAGGAAAAACCACCCCCAGTTCACCCGACCGAGATTAGAACCTCGATCTCCCCGTCCTCGGCGGTAGAGCTCAACACGACTAGCGCGTTAGCCAACTACGCCACCGAGGCGGGTCATATGAAATTGTATTTTAAATAACTTTTGAAAGTTCTATACAATTTCAATATGTCTTTGTTTTTGCTAACGCTATATTTTTAAAGCAACATGTTACTATTTTAAATGTCAACTTTAAACAAATGTTATTATTTATAAATTCTTGTTTTACACATATACAGTAGTTAGCTTCATTAATTAATCAAACTTTATCTACCAACTCTTATTAACCTTAAATTTCATATTAATCATATTAATACAAATTGTTATGTTTCACAAACCCACATGTTAACTTTCATAGTTGTATATTTGTATAATTTTTGTTTCAAACATGTAAATATGATAACCTCATAGGTTTTATCATCAATTTCTATTTTTTTTACTAATGTATCCACAATAAATATAATATTTGCTAAACTATATTAATTTATTTAACCTTATATGTATATCATCTATTCTTTTGACGGAAAGTTTTTTTGGGCAAAAATATCAAGTCATTTCCAAATATAACATAAGTTTCTTTCCTTATATTTGTAATAGAAAATATCTCCTTTCTACAATTAACTATAGATATTATTAAAATAATAAATAAAATGCTCCCCACACAATGACCCGAGAGTTGTCACATGAGTTGGAGATAAGGTGGTCTCTCTATGAGCTCTGGCTGAACAGAGAAGCACAGAGGTCATGTCACCTTTAGAACAGGTGTGCAGAGAACAATGCCAGGAGCTTCTTCCTCGAGATGGGTGCAAGACAAGTGCTTTATTGCAACCAGTTCATTGCTCTTCTATCAGACCATGGTGAAGATTGAACCAACCTAACCCACACAAACTGTTCAAGTGTTTTATTTTCTACAACTCATTAGGACACTCACTCGTCAGGTATCAACAGATATATATGTAAGGTATACCTTCACTTTCTTAGAAATAACCATTTAGGACGCTTTCAAGAAAATACAAACATATATTTTTGCGATCAGCTTTAATAAAATGTTGACTATCATATTATTATTTTTATAGAAATTGATCATATCAATCAAAAGTAAAATTTTCAGTTTACATTTATGAACGTATTAATACGCTTAAGTAGCTCTAGTAATTCTTTATATATGTCAAATATGTACTGTACATTCATAAGAAAATTGGTGTTTATGTAGTTCGGAGCTTATGTATGACCTTTCAAATGGAACAGAGCCTGAGTGTAATTGGTCAAATGGTGACAAAGTGAGTGATAGCATATCACATGTCAGTTTCTTACCACCCTGGAAACACTCCACGTCACACCAATGGTAAGCAGTGTTCCTCAGATTATTATTGGTCAATCTTCCAGTCACTGAGCCACCGATACTAGGCGCGTGATTATTTAATACAAGCAACACGGTAAACAGCCACGCTATGCGTGTAGTCTCCCTACCCAGGGGGGCGTGTGCGTATCCCAATGATTGACAAGCCACTTCCTGGTCAATAGATAGCATCTTATCATAATGTAGTGAGGAAGGAAACGTTTGTGGATGCAACCCCCTCGTGCCAAAAAAAGAAAACAACTCTTGTAATATAGCGAGTAGCATTGCTTTATCCGCTATAAATCTGATAAGGGTGAGAGTTGATTTACCAACAACCCCTCTTATGTCTAAATATCGTTCTTCCACCTGCCATTAATTAGGTTTTGGAATGAGCGGTTACTTAAATAACCAGGAAAATATAAAAACATAATGGTGATTTTGTTCACGCATCACGCTATAGTACATCAATTGAAGGGGGAAATCGAAGAGCATGTAAAGACTTTTAGACGTTCGGGAAATGTAATTAATTACTTATGAAAACCTTTTTTTGCCACAATATTAAGGTGATATGGATTAGAGCGCCAGTTAAAGTCCATGTCTTCGTAGTTTTTATGACAAAAAATTTGTTTTGGTGAAATGAAAAGTTATTGATTTAATTTAATTTATTTTAATTTTATCTCTCATATAATTTCTCAACTGTAGCTTGAATTTTTGCTATAAGCGACCCTGAATTTCTATTAAAAAAACCTCTTAGATGAAGATAAAAAGTCTTTACCAAACTACGCAACGCCCATTACAGATATTCAAAAAAGTCTGAGAAGTAGATGTATCTACTGAAGCAACATATTTTTTGTTTTGGGCTTTGAAACTGTAAAAATAAGGATCTTAATTCGCGTTCCCTTCCTTCCCATCTAAGTATCCAACTGGTTACATTTTAAAAAGGCTGTTCAAAGTTTGTGTTGGTCTTATGTTTAGTTATAATCGTACATCAAAATCAATAATTCAGATTTTTACTTTCTCTCTATCTTACAGGTAGAGAAAGTATGGTGATCGTCAAAAAATTCGAACTCGAGATTTTGATGAATCTTGACGTTTCATGACTTCCTGAATCCGAAAAAGTGGTTTTTGAATTTCCGTCTGTCTGTCTGTCTGTCTGTTTGTCTGTCTGTCTGTCTGTACCTCCAACTAGAGCCTAAACTATTTTACCGATTGAGCTGAAACTTGATATCTAGGGTTTTCATAGGGTTGCCCCGAGGGGTTTTTGGAATTGGATATCTACCCCTAAAATTA
>CABFWO010006306.1:0-19014 GCA_902155825.1 Timema genevievae | reverse complement strand
AATGATCTATCTCCATTTTAGACTCAATAGTCAATATTTACATTTTTTATTGGTCAAAATGTATAAATGAATAATTAAATATCAATGCGATGACTTGAAGATCTGCAACACCTTATAAAATGTTAAAATTTTAACCAGAAATCGAAATTTTAATACGAAGTGTTGACCCTTGTGGAAGACATTAAACTGTTTGAAATG
Source organism: Timema genevievae (assembly GCA_902155825.1). Lineage (NCBI taxonomy): Eukaryota > Metazoa > Arthropoda > Insecta > Phasmatodea > Timematidae > Timema > Timema genevievae. Next base: position 18,816 of record CABFWO010006306.1, on the reverse strand, counting down.
CTCTTAGGTGAACAAAGATGCGCCTCTTTTCTCATTGATTCTATATCATTGAATATTATTTTATGCATGTTCTTATGTGGAGTGGTGATGATACAATGTACATTATTCCGTTCAGAAATCTTACGAGTTTATAGAAAGAGAGAGAAAGTCTGTGCGGTGTGCCGTACCATTTATTTGATCATACTATAGAATTGAAATAGATGTTATATTTAGAAATGTTCATATACACGCATTTCTGACAAATATTGTCAATGGTTATTTTTTATAGTGAAATTAAAATATATAATAGAACAAATTAATTCATAAATACCAGCAGAGTTTAATTTATGAAAAGAAGATAAAAAACCACGGTCAAAATATTCTGTTCATAAACCACTCAACTACTCCCCATTCATTCCAAGTGAGATGAGGATCTAACGCCTTACACCTCAGAGCCACCGCTGTGGGGCCTCTGAGGATGACAGCACAAATATTAGTCACTAGTATTATAATAAAACCAATTAAGGTCGACTTAATTTAAAATTATCTTCGGAGAATCCACCCAGAACATCACATTTTCTGGCTTTGCATAAGCTGATTTCCAGATGGATCTAAATTATCTTCAATGTAAGTCTAAATTAAAGGCACAATTTTAAGTATTTTCTCTACTGGATTTCTTTAAAAATTACTTGCATAAGAAAATGAAAGCATTGAATAATCATTGTATAAAATGGAGACATTATTAGGAAACACCTACTTATGCGAACGATAATTTTCTAGCATTGTTCGGACGTCCGATAAGTTGGTCATCATGAACAAATAAACTTTTAAATGTCACCAAAACTTGGGTACAGCAATGAATGTAATCGAAACATTATTTTTATTTCATATTTCAAACCCACACAGAACATTGTCAGTTCAATAAGTTTATTTGTCGACATATATAATATGTATATTAAATTCAGTGTTATATTTGAAAAGATAAGCTAACACAAAAGGAAAAAAATAATTAACAAGAATAAACAAACCGTTAGATTAAGTTGCTTAAGGTGTTAGACTCGCGTGCATTAAGTCTCTGTTCACGGGGTGGTTGGAGCTCGAATCTTGATTTGGGTCACTGTGATTAGTTTTTCAAAATGTTGTGCATAACTGTAGTTTTCCCATCCTTGCTCCGCACTAATGCAGGTGCACTAAATCTAAGTTACCCTCCTTATTGATAGTCCTTAAATTAAACCGTTAATAACTGTTGAGTTAAAGGCACTATTCAAATAAATATATATATATATATAAACAATAATTGTAAATACTTAACTAGTGCTTTAAGATAAATAGGTATTTTATATGGAACTACATATATTTCAATAACGTGGTGTGCATTATCTTACGTTCCAGGCTATATATAAACTGTTTACTGCTATTTATAAAATATAATGTTCATTGGTAAGCTCGTTCTATTTTATAGGCTGTGTTTACCAGTCAAGATAAGATACTGGTAGTTTCCATAATGTTGTGATGTCTACCTATTTGTATGTGTATTTATAAAGTGTCATTTAAAGGTTATGGAACAATTCAATCTTAATTATTTATTAGACACTAAGATGAAATACATTTTTTACTTCACATGATCCTAAAATTGAATGTAAAATAAATCCATAAGCTAGACCGAAAACCACAAGAGCATCCTAAACCAGTACGAAGTGTGCCCGGACCCGTGCACCACAGTTTGAGCGTCTGGTTACCAGGAGACAAACACGGCTCACGGTACTGACCATACTGACCACAGAGTCTGGCCACTGTACGGGTTTCACAACATCACCGCAAGATGTCACTCGTGGGGATCTAGACGCGTCTCTAAGGCAAGAGGATGTTTACGTCACACATAAATACTGGTCTATATATATATATATATATATATAGACCAGTATATATATAGACCAGTATATATATATATATATTCGTGTAGGTTTTATACCATTCTTTCTTTCAAAATTAATAACATTATTTTTTAAACTGTCATCAACTAATACTCAAACCCACTTCGGTGGCCACGTGGTCTAACGCGCTACTCTCACAGTAAACTGGACTGATTATGACGAGGAGATTGAGGTTCGAATTTCAATCTGGTCTGCTGAGGATGTTTGTTTCGAAATTGTTTTCCACGCTTCCTCCACTCAAATTTGGGTACATATCCTCTAAGCTATAAATTCCTCATTTCTACCTCATTCATGTTGGTGGATAGCCCGTAAGTGTTTTAAGACACTGTAAGCACATAAATATAATCAAAAATGTTTAACCCTAAACTAACAATATTTTCAAACCATATAATACGATAAAAAATAAAAAATAAACTAATGTAGACACTACCTGGACATAAAGCTGCTTTTGACATATAATCAAGGAAATTTATCTTAAAACACTTGTATTTTCATAAATCTAACCACAATGACTCATCGTAAGCTTTTAGTAGAACTCTCTCCCACAGCTTTTTGTTCAGAGAGCAGTAAAACAAATAATAAATTAGAGAGGAAACGTCAGTTAAAATTAGAAACAAACGAGCATCACGGCGTATAAATGAACAGTGATACCAAAGGTCGATAGCAAAGTGTTGTTATAAGGCCTGTCCGTCATATTGACAGTGGCCTACGTTTGTGTTGGGGGATTAATTAATATTCAACACGTGGCTAGACCATAAATGCTCCTGTTCACACCGTCATAAACATGTCGACGCGCCAATGATTGCGTTGGAAGAGATTTAACAGCCACTTTGCTAGTACATTAGATGGAAGGGAGGTAATTGGGTGGGGGGGGGGAGAGGAGAAACCGCTTTAAATCATCAAAAGAGAATCCCTTCTTTTTTTTTCCTTTTATTTATTCTGGATTAGTTTCGCCAAGTTGAGGCGGAATGATTTTATCTTGGATGGAATAAAGGAGGTCTTGTTTGACTAGCGATGTCCTGTTTCTACAACATGACCGAACTTCTGCTTTCATGTTGATATTAGTGGTTTATCCCCGTGAAGATGGGCTGAACACAGGGTTACAGACCTGTTAGTTGTACTCATGTGCTATTTTTCTTCAAATCATGAGTTTATATCCATTTTTAGTGGTTTTATACTCTCCACAGCTCACTACCATTTGAGCTGTACGAATTGTGATATAAACAGTAGTTATTGAATCTATAAGGGATGTCCCGGAATTTAATGACAACTTCTGATCTTCATTTAAAAAGTTTCTCATCTAACGCCGCTATGCTCATGACAGATACTAAACAACTGTTGATATCACCATGTGTAGAAAATTTAATTTTATGTTCTTAATTAAGCAATATTTGATTTATTTCGGCAAAAAAAAAAGTTTCAATATAAAAACTGCAAAAACTTCATGGAGACCGCTTCGGTAAGCGTGAAGTTGCCGCGCAGACGTTCAGCTCTAACGCAATATTTAATTTTAAGGTGAGTTATTTCAATATAACTGTTCATGACAAAATAAAGTCAAAGGCTTCCAACAAGGCTCTTTTTGTCTTAACAACCCTATATCGTGAGTATTATTGACATAAGAAAATGTGATAGCAGCTCATTTTCAACGACATTTTAAGCATATTTGCTGAGCTATGAAACTAGACTTGATGAAAAAGGGCCTTCCTTTAGCAAATACATTAACTTTTAATAGGCCCACGACAGAAAATGTTAAGCTATTTTGAACACTAGCAGCGAGCTTCCCTCTTTAGCTTGTGATAATAAGTTTCATCAATTTCTTTCCCCTCTTTCTTACTGACCAGACAAAATGTGGTGGTATATAAAGGTTGAAAGGGAGTATAAGCTTAAGCAGAGTAGAGAATTAGTTCCAGAAAATGACACAGATCATTAAATAGCGATTGATACTTTTTCGCTGATCAAGGCAGCTGCCTTACGTGCACTGAGTAGGAATAAAGAAGGTAGAGTTGTAAACAATATAAGAAATAAAACAACATCAGTACACCCGGTTGAGATTCGAACCCAAACCTCTTCTTCACCAACAAAAAAGACTAGATAATCCTAACATTTGTTCCACGTGCTAGCGATGCGGGCCTTTCTTAGGTGAAACTGAGCGCCGTTTCTCTTACTTATTAACTTATTGTTCTGATTTTTTTTTTCTACATCATGACTTTCTACGCATTGTCAGGCAAATACCGCTACACTTTATTAATTTGAATGCTTTTCTTGTTAAGTTCTTGGACATGATATCTCTGAGCGCTGAGGTGTCATTCATTTCTAGAAGACTTCCGACCACTACTCCCGAGTCTTTAGTTCGAATGTGAGTCGGGATGAATTTAGGTACCAGTGAAAATAAGATTAATATAAATTCATTTATAAGTCCCTGTAATAAAATACTACCTTAATACAAATAGTAATAATGATAGTTATGACTGTCCCTTAAAATTAATATTCATAATAAATTCTCTATTCAACTTTTGTTTTGTTTAATATTGTCTTCCAAACCTAATTTAATCTACTGTATTGTGTTATAGTATTTCTAATATTTACAGAAGAAGTGGGCCAAAAGGTTTTAATAATTTTACTATATTGGACTTGGTTGGGGTTGACGTGGATTTCAGGGTTATATTCCAAGCCGGATGCATTAGGAGTTACTTTTCATACGTTAGCATAAATTTTATTTTAAAAGTCGATGTGAGTGTATTTCTTCTTTTTAACTGACCGCTAACTCTTACCTTTTAGATGAAGTCGTTAACTATTATTTGTATCCCCCACTCCTCACTAATCACTTCCCGTTTGGGTTATAGCTCACCGAATATAATTATAATAAATATATTACTATAGTAAGGATGAGGAAGGCTAAGGTTTTAGAGGAAATGTACCAAAATTTTCATTGAGGGAAAGTGGAAAACCATTTTGGAAAATCCACCCTCAGTAGACCCAACTAAGATTCTAACCTCAAGCTTCCCATCGACGGCAGTCTAGCCTACTGCGAGAGTAGCGTCTTAGACCATGTGGTCACCGAAATGAGTTTTGTTATTCTTAAACAAGAAGATGGCTTGACTCCCGAGATTTTATTAATTACTAGGGTCATCACAGTATTTTATACATTTATTAAATAGATTCATTTATCTTGTACTTATTACGCCAATGTGTTAAGGACGTAGAAGGTTGAACTTAGAGGAAATGTACCCGAGTTTGTTTGGAGGGAAAATGAAAAACATTCAGGAAATACCATCATCAGTATACACAACCAGATTCCAACTCCAATATCCACATCTTCGATAGCTTAGCCTATTGCGAAAGTGACACCTTGAACAATGTGCCCACTTAAGCGGTTATTATGTTTTCCATTTGTTTTAGTTAAAACCTATATTGTCTGTACTATCAGCGGCCTTGTGTAATTATTATTATTAATTTTTGTATGATTAGCGTAAACGAGACCAAACTTATTTGAGTAGTTTTTTTTTAATTTTGTTTGGCTCTCTCAACAATAAGCTTACAAGCAGAGCTGACCAAGTTGAAACAAGTTGTACCAAAGCAGCGCGTTGCGCTGATGAGGCCGGGAATATTGTGGTTGGTCTAGATAATTCCACGTGATTACCTTTCTTTACTTGCATTATATTTTGGCGAACGTGTGAATCAACAGTTTAGAGTCTATCAACTAATCTGCGGGGCAAGTCAGATCACTAACACGAGACTATAGTCCAATTTTCATAGGAAGGGTATTTTTCTAAATATAAACTATTGTTACTGGCAACATTGATAGAATCTTACCATATTATTAATTGTAGTTTATAGAAATTGATAATATATATGTATACATATCAAAAGTGACAGTTATATACATTACTTGACGTATGGATACGTGAAAGTAGATCTAATAACTTACATAACTACGAGATAAGAATCTTCCCAAGAAAATGGTATTGGAGCAACGGCGTATTCTTCAGGAAACCAGAGTATGGTGAGAAAAGAGAACTGCACAGTCAAAGCTAAGAAAGAGAGTAGAAAAATAAAATGTTGAAGTGATCTTATCCCCAGTCGATGGTGATTGAACCCCTGCCTTCCAGATCACAATCAGGTAGACTATCTATATAGTCAACCCATGCTGTCAATAAACTTCACTCACTACGCAGTTTATTCCGTGTGTGGATGAAAGTAACAGTAGCACGTCATGATGTGGGGGGATGATTGACAGCTGTACATTAAAGCTGTGATAACATCCACCGGCTCTAACCACTCTCACGTGATGTGAAGCCTTGGAGATACTCATCAGTACAATAACCCACCTCCCATCTCGCGAGGGAAATAACCCACTCTCACCATACCGTGAACTGACCAATACTTTGTAGCGTACTATCCCCACATGACACACGTGGCAACCCTAATGTATATATTTATAGACCAAGTGTGAACATTTGTCTACAAGACACTTTTGGGACTTTCTGATTCTATCGTGTAGGCTCTAACTTGCTTTACGGCATATAGCTACTGCTATTCTAAAACAGCCTTGTCTTGTTATATAGCAATCTGATCTTATATGACAGCATTATGATTCTTCTTTACTGCTCACTACTTCCACCTTGAAATATCCTCCAGTTGCTTTACAGAGCTCTGATACTATAACACACCAGTTTAATTTTGTTTTAAACTGAACACTGCTGCTATCTTACAGCAGTCTTAAACCTCATCTACAGAGTCCTTATGTCATTCATGATACACCAATAAATATAAAACCAAGTATACACAATCCGAATCCTTAATCAAGTGACCATGCCAACCAATGAGGAAGCTGTAAGCTACGTCCAACTAAACTCTTTGAAAGAAAACTGTCTAGAGAAATGTACAAGCAGACGAGATTAAGAATACTAATGGGAAGTTTAACATACTAAAGCAACGCTACTTTTTCTGAGAACTTGGTATTTCTCAGAAAACTGTTTCCGAGATGCTACTTCTTTCTGAATTATTATATTTTCAGAAAAAATGTTTCTTAACTAGCAGTAACTACTAAGGAATTAAGGATTAGGACTTTGTAGATATACCAATCTTTAAGTGTGTGGATTCTATCTATATATTACGGACCACTACGCACCTTACGGATACTGATTTTGTAGAGCTTTACCGAATACTGCTGGTACCATACAGCAGTCTTATATAGAATGACTGCAACCTGCTGTTTTCTCACAATATTTTCCTTAGTCCTTAGAAAACTAACCTTAAAAGTATTTTATACAATCACAAGTATAAGGTGTTATTTATAATGTAAAATTTAATCAGGATATCCATTTTGATCAAAATTACTAAATACATTTTCAAAATATCTGGTATTTTCACAAATCAGTCCTTAATAAATTATAATTGAATGAATTGCTCTCCAAAAATTGATTACACAGTTTTATTTATTATGTAACACGCTCCTCATAATATATACATTTTGAAGAAAATCACTATAACAGGTATAGAAAAAATGTATATAGAAATAATAATAATAATAATATTTGGCACCGCGTATGACTACCCGTTCGGGTTATACGCTTAAGTACTAATTACGCTAATGGATTAGGAATTGGGAGGGTTGAATTTAGAGGAAGTGAACCCGAATTTGCGAGGAGGGAGAGTGGAAAACCATTTAGGGAAAACCACCCCCAGTTCACCCGACCGAGATTCGAACCTCGATCTCCCCGTCCTCGGCGGTCGAGCTCAACACGACTAGCGCGCTAGCCAACTACGCCACCGAGGCGGGCTGTATATAAAAATAATTAATAATTGTAAGCTATTCTAAATGTTGTCGCTAGTATTAAAATCATGATTTCACCTCGAGGTGTGACCATATAAGGAAATAGACTTAGAAGTGAACGCTGAAAAAACTAAATATATGATCACACAAAAAACACTGATTTTGGACGATATTTTAGAGATTACTGCAAATATCATGTTATTAGTTGACAGGGTTAACGAGTTTAAATATTTAGGAAATGTTTTAACTAGCAATAACGATATTACATTGTAAACTAGGAAAAGGATACAGCCTGGAAATATGTACTAATACTTGGTGTATAAGTTGTTGACATCTCGTCTGCTGTCAAGTGATGTAACTCCTAAAGTTTACAGAACATTAGTTTTACCGGTTGTTCTCTATGGGTGAGAAATGTGGTCTCTTAGCTTACATGGTGAAATGCGATCTAGGGTGTTTGAAAACAAGGTTGCTTAGGGAGATATTTGGCCCAAAAGGGGATAAAAATACTTGATAATGGAGGAGATAGCATACGTTGTACTCATCACAAGACATTGTTATGATAATCAAGTCTCTTAGATTACAGTGGGCAGGGCCGGTCTAAGGCAAAAGTTTTGTGTGTGCAAAACTTACAGTTTGCGCCCCCCCCTATCCACCCTCTATCTAAAAAAAACTTAAATTATCTTTCCCCAGAATTCTAGAAGTATGTTCCTTCATAATAGGATTGAATTTTGCAATCAGCTCTACGAGCCCGAGAAAATTTTTGTTGTTTTTACTGTAGAGCGTTTCGTGAGTTCCTCGAAAAGCCATGTTGTGTTGGGCAAGGTGGCAAGATGGCAAGATCACTCGTGAGGACATTTTTCCGTCGCTCTTTTTCCTGAAATCTTTGATTTTCGAAATCAATTGCCTTGCCAGTGTTAAACCTCCTTTCTACGTCAACTCATTTTTCGCAGCACTTTAGGTGGTTAGAGGACGTCTCATATTGGGAAAGAGTTTTTCCGATGTGCCTTAAATCACAGTTTCCATTTTCATCAGATAATGTAGTGCTGGTGATTGCCGTGTTACATACCTTGCAGCAAAATCAGTATACATTCTCCTTCGACTGAGAATACATTAGTCATCGTCTTCTAATTTTTTCGTCGTTGGAAGCAAGTCGATAGTAAAATACGTTGGAAAATGATCTTTTTACACCGTCTCTAGGGTGGCTATCTAATACTCTTGAGATTGGTCCTTGCGAAATAAAAAAATCACGTTCAGTTGCGTTTAGCACTTTAGGCCAATTTGCAGGATCTTTCAATTTGTCACATGAATTATTCATTTCTTGGATTGTCTCAATCACATAACTCTTATCACTGTGATCAGTAATTTTCGTGGTGTTATAATTATCGGCATTAGTATTTATTAAATCTTCTGAGCGATCTTCGTCCTCCTTTGAGCACTATTTTAACAGATGATCATCGTTATATTGAGTTTCAATTTCAATTTCACTTTCACTTTCTTCATTAGTGCTTGCCTCCATTAAATAATTACAAATTAGTTTAGCACTCGATTTAGTTTCTTGTAAAGTTTTTGCTTTCCATTTTCTCTTTTCGGCTGCAGAAAGTTTGGAAAAAATTTTAATAACTGTTTTAAAAAATAGATTTAATATTATTAAAATAAACAGAAACCATAAAAAGTAAAAACATAATAATAACATAAATACAGCACACGACACAATACACTCCACAGAGTACAGCACCTACTAAAAAGGTTTGCACCAAAATAATAATTGAAAACAAAACTTAAGCAAGATTTCACAGAACACCATATAAACTATAAATAATAAGTAGCGAATCATAACACACTGAACTATAAATAAAGTAATTAAGCGATTTTCAATAAACCACTCGCACGGAGGTTAGGTGACTGACAGAATCAAAACTAACATTACACCTACCCCCCATCCCCTGCCACCCACCAAAGGTTTGGCCTGAGCCTAATTAATAGATCGTACAGTCTCAACCCGGCAACTAGTATAGTCCCGTCACCAATGTAGTTGACAGGGGTACGTCGCACCGAACAACCTTCAAAATGTATTTACCTTGTTAAGGTATTCTAATGCAGTAATTTGAAATGAAAAAGTAGTCTGTTTGGCATGGATGTAAATATTGATTTAAGAAATAAGCATTCTTATTACAAATTACTTTCTTTAATCATGCTTATAATTTCCCAGATAAAAACAAAAATTATTTATTTTTGGGCCATTTTAGCACCCCCCGGAATTGTTTGTGTGTGCGGTTGCCCTAGACCGGCCCTGACAGTTGGCAGGACATGAAGCATGAATTGTAGATTCTAGAACTTTGTTCAGGGTAGTGATTGGCAAACCCAGTGGGAAGAGACCATAACTAGGTCAAGATAGTGATATGATGTAGTGAGGTTGACTGGACATAACTAGGTCAAGATAGTGATAGGGTATAGTGAGGTGTACTGGATAGAATTATCTCAAGATAGAGACAGGGTGTAATGAGGTGGACTGGACATAGCTAGGTCAAGATAGTGATATGGTGTAGTGAGGTGGACTGGACATAGCTAGGTCAAGATAGTGATATGGTGTAGTGAGGTTGACTGGACATAACTAGGTCAAGATAGTGATAGGGTGTAATGAGGTGGACTGGACATAACTAGGTCAAGATAGTGATAGGGTGTAATGAGGTGGACTGAACATAACTAGGTCAAGGTAGTGATAGGTGGCGTACTTTAAATGTGACAATAAACTCCTAATGTCATAGAGTAAGTCACGAAATGGAAGAATATGTCTATCTAGAATAGGAAAGAAGAAAAATATAATTTTGAAATACGAGTTAATGCTGTCCAAGTGCTATGGTGGAGTAAATGTTTATACTCGTCAGCGGAAGAAGGGAAGTATTATGAGAAGATAAACTAGAGGCCTCATATTTTTACCTATTCATTAGTTCCTCTTTCAATGTTTGTTACATTTTTGTATAAGTATGATAGTGCTTGGAGTGCTTAGGTGCGTCAAGTTAAGATTTAATCCACTTTGCAAGAAGTCTTTAAATCCTCCAAGTAGACAAAGCTGTTAAGTAATAAAAAAAAAGTGACCTAATATAATCGCAAACGTTCTGGAGATGGACATGAGACCTTGTTTCTAAGTAGAGCAGGCCAAAGTTGAGCTGATCTTCTCCAGACAGTGGGCCAGGCTATATGACCTTGACAGGTCAAAATACATAGCACACGTGCAACAATCACAGCGTACACGTGGACAGGCGTGCGTAGCATTGTCTATCCTCTTCTCCCGAGGCTGGTCTCCACACCATCCACTCGGCTATACAGTGTGGGGAATAAACTACTATAGTATATTCTTTAAGTTGAAAAATAACATACCATAAGGTTCATCCGCGCAATTTTCGGAATTAGATATCCAAACCTAGAATTAAGGTCAGCTTACAAAAGGGCAAAAAGAGAAAACATCAATTTCTCAAAATTAGCTCTAATTATTTTGATTATACATTATCTAGACACTGTTTATTATAAACCAGATGGCAATTCTCATTTTCTCATGAAAATGACATTGAGGGTACTTTACAAAGGGAAATTTTCCAATTTTCATCATTTCTCCGCAACTATTTCAGATACGAAATAACTTATCATTGTAAAATTGTAGTACTATTAAAGATAAAATCTTTTATTTGAAATATATTTCTATAAAAACAATAATTTATGAGCTATAAGCATATATATATATATATATATATATATACCTTTTAATTCAGGTCTTGTAAAATGAGATTGATTCTTATGCTCTTTGGTGGACAAAGATGTTTCTCTTTTCTCATATTTTCTGTAACAGTGTTCCAAGTTCCTAATGCCATAGAGTAAGTAGGTGACAGTGTATATTATTTCATTTATGATCTTTGGTGAAGTGTTTATACAACCATGTATAGACTTATTATTTAGTTTTACAAATCTTAAGAGTATTTAGTAAATGTATATTTTAAAATAAAAGAGGGAGATAAAGTCTATGCCGTACCATTTATTTGATTAAAGGAGTCATGAAACGTTAACGTTTATCAAAATATCGAGTTTGGTTTTTTTTTATTACGATCACTATACTTTCTCTCAGAGGTGTCGAGAGAAAGCAAAAATCCACATTTATGCATGAGTTATTTATTTTATTTTTCATCCACCTCATGCTTAACTAGATATTGTTGAAGTTTTCAAGCCCCTAATAAAAACAGGGGTGGTTTTGGTTGAAAAAAGGGCGTTTGCTAGAACAACCATTTCAACATTTCTATGCTAGAGCCAAACTTTTTTTTTTTGTAAATAACATAGTCATCTACAAAAAGTGTTACCCGCACTTTGCACGAGTAAGACGCATCAACACTATTCCAAAATAAAGTACATTCTTCAATATACGTCTGCCAGATATTTTTTGGTGCCTCCTTACATACAACATTTCGAGTCTTGCCATTGGGCGCTATAATCAACAGTTTGTATTTTTTTGCTTCCTCTATAGCAAGCGTTCTATAACTGCCCATGAGAAAAGCAGGATTCTGATAGATAAGTTCCTTTTACTTAAAAATATTACCCTGGTGCTTTATTGATGGTGATAGTGAAGCATAGTTTGACGGGACATTAGAGTCGTTATATTAAAATGGATATTCACGCTGCATTGATGGGATTCGGGATATGTTCGGGATTATGTTTAGCTTCAAATCAATGACTTGTATTAATTTATTTGAGGTATTTAATGTGCGCTTTCTGAACCGACTGATTATATCAGCACACGAGAATGTCTATGAGCGATAGTGAAAAGGCCTACCAATTTTGCTGGGAAAGGTATTTTCACATACCTTTTGGATTCTTTTACCAGCCACAATCGACATGGGACTGACGGTTTCCCTTCCGAAGTAAGTTTGCTACGGATAGCTATAGTTCAAGAAATATTCGTTGACCCTGGCTGGGTTTGAACCCATTAACGTTGGGTACTGAGGGGAGCACTATACCCCAAGACCACCAAGGTCAACAAGGGCTTGTAACCGAATTCCATTACAAAGTGTTGGAGAATTTATGAATGAGGTTATGGGATAGCATACCTGGTGGAGTGAGTGAATTTAAACACTCAACGTGATAGTTAGCTGTTTCTTTTTCATTTCATGTGAGGTTCTGATATATGGTATATTTTTAATAAGCAATAGTATCATTTTCAAAAAGAAAACAATTTATTCCAAGCCATTATTAATAATGTTAGATTGGTGTCATATACAAATATTTTTAAAAATTATATATATACCTAACATATTATTATTATTATTATATGTTCTGTCTTACGACAGGTCCATTCCTTTTATCAGTGAACCTAGACCGCCAATGCTCCCTGTCCTCTGCCTTCTATTTAAATTCCCAGAGTTGTATTATTTCCTTAAATTCATCCAATATTTTAATCCTCCTCTTAATCTCCTCTTTCCCTCAACCTTTCCTTAAATTATATCGTGCAGAAAACAGTTTCTTCTAAGGATAAACATAAATGTTAATTTGTGTATCTAAAAGAAATATTTAAAGTTATATCCTACGTGAAGTTTAGTTTCCATAAATAATATGTAAATTCCGTTAACTTTTTAAGGGCACTTTTTTTTTAGCGCATGGTACCAATCTTTGACCGGGATGGATAATAGTATCTAGTTAGGTCACCTGTTTGTGTAGACAGATCGTTACCCAGGGAACACCCTGAAACTCTACTTCCCGAGTCTGTCACCACTGGGTATTCCTTTATTTAATAAGTGTTCAATGTAAGTTATCATACTTAGAGGTAGGACACGTTATGTAAGTTTCTAAATATTAAACATAAGTAAAGAACTTAATGTATTTAATCTCTGCCCTTTAATTACTATATATATTAGATCCATATGGTATATTTTATATTTGTACATTTTCTTTCCTTGAGGCAGTTGGGAGGCTGTTCCCTCAAACCCCCACCGAAATGTTTACTTGGCTACGGTCTTGGTGGCATAAAATTTAAAAAATGTAATCTCATTTTTAGCTCAAGGCTAGTAGTTAATAAATCACTTTACCCAATTAAAAAATACCGTGCAAATTGAATTACATTGCATACATATTTATTACTATTCTAATTTTTTTTAAAATATAGTTCTCTTTTATAAGTGGAGTTTTGAGGAGAACTTTTAATTTAAACGTTTTGTCCCCTTAAAGGCTACGACACCGACAGACTCCAAAATTTCTGCTTCTCAACCTCAAGCCCAGACCAGCCTCATTGTTCTACAGTGAACACAGTTTTCACTAGAGTAACAGGTGTACACACACAAAAGAAATCCATACAAGTTTTCACCCGTCCTAAAACTTTTCTTCCCATCGCTCTTTAGTTTAAAATAAATAAAATTAAGATTAAAAAGTTATTTGGTAGGGTAATTGAAGGTCAGATTAAGGTCCTTTTGAGTTAGCAGGCCAGACAGCCAGCCCTTGAGTTAATTATCACGACAGTGGACTCTTATATTATTGTTTGAATATGGTATTTCTTTACACCTCAGGTACATGACTCAAAACTATGTCTAAGATAACTTTTGCGATTAATAATTAGTTAATATTTCCCTCCTTCACATTGGTCTGGCTGGGTTTTTTTTTAATGTAATGTCTAACTCATATGTCACCATTTTATAGTCATTATATTGAGTTTCCATGCATGATTTTAAGTTTATCATTCTACACAACCAGAGATTTATTTTTGTAGGGTTTCATACCTGTGGTGGAAAGTGATAAAGTCCCCCAAAAGGAGATAGCACCTTATTTTTATGATAATTAATTTACTTTTAAAGCAATTTAAAGTTTTTTCAAACACAATTGTTGATGTAGGTGATATGAATGCTAAAAGGCTCCTATTAACTACTAAGCTAGACATCGAGTAGGAAAGTAAAAATACATGAGTAGTAATATTTTCACCAGGAGTTAAAGAGGGGGGGGGTTTAGCCCCCTAAACACCACCCATTGGTATGGCCCTGCATTGTGGACTTAAATTTATGTGTTTTTCTTTTAATGATCGTAACTCTTGAGTTAATAGAACTGGGCTAGTTTTTGTTGGTATGGAAATGAAATATTTTAAAGTTAATCTATAGCTAATCGTCGTAAATAGGACTAACGATGGCACTGACGAGTAGATGATTGCCAGAGTTCACTGCTTCCTGGACGTGGAGGCAGGAGTTCAATCCAAGTCGATTTCACTCAGGGTGGTTTGTCTACAAGAAGCTTTTCCTTTTCTTCTCAAATTTTAAGCAGTTACTTATTATTTCCCCCCACCCCTCCATCCTTCTTTTGCTTTGAATGCGATATTTTAAATTGTATGGAAGGGAACATTAGCTAAGATCTTATTTCTTTAAATTTCTACGGCAAGAACGTTTTTTGGACAAAATATATCAACTATTGTTAATTCATTTAATTTAATTTTCTACATGTCGACCTCATTGATCTTGGTGTAAAGAACTCACCAAAGGAACAGATGTTCGTAGGTTCAAACCCGGCTGAGAGCGACGGAGTTTTCTTGAGCGATACACATCCGTAGTACAACTTCCTTAGGAGGGGAAGAAAAGCCATTGGTCGATTGTGGCAGGTGAGAATCTTGGAAGGTGAAAATACCTTTCCCAGAAAAATTGGTAGGCTCTTTCGTTCTCACTCATAGAAATTCTCTGTGTTGATATAATTAGTTGTTTCAGAAAGTGCTCGTTAAATACCTCAAATATATATATTTTTTTAGGTACACATAGTTCTTGAATATTTTTTCACGAACATTACGTAACTTAACCAGGACTTTTTCTTTGAATTAAAAAAGGTTTCTGGTAAATTTTAGACGGCACATGTCCGATATTCAAGAATTTTCGTGGTTATGATAGGTAGAAGTTTAAACTAAACGTTTTAAGATAACCAATACATTATTATTTTGTCCAAACAAAGATTTGTTTGATGAAAACTACAAGATTTCTTTCCATCTCACCTTAAAGCTGTTGACCACTAGTAAGCTTAATATAAGAGACTGATAAGATAATTAGTAGGTCTGGTCCCAAAACACATCGTTTGATAAGCCACGTAAATATAAAGTTACAAGAACAAGTTCTCTTTGCGGATCTTTAGTTCCTTTATGAAGGTATCAGCTGCTACAAAATGAACCCAAACGTAAATAAGCCTCTTTTCAAACGCTGATAGGGTCGGACATAGATTATTTTTATTTGTTTAAGTTTTTGTTGTTGTTGGTGAAGAGAGACGAAAGCTGGACTGAAGGTGAACTAGAAGTTTGTAAAGACTTCTTGATAAGTTGTCTTCCACACATCAACGGTCCTTCCTTCTATCCATCCATCTGCCTCCAGGGCAACAACTAGAGTGTGCTAGGGTTGAAGGTTAACTAGTGAACTACTGGAGTCAGCACTTATCATCCCATTAAATTAGACCAGTTATCAGGGCATAAAGTGAGCCTGGACCATTACACGGAGTAGATCGAGTAGGAAAAGGTTCTACACATGTGGTAAGTTACCGGCAGCTATACCACTTGGGATAAGATTTTTTTTATGTACCATAAACTCCTTAAAATCTCCATTATTACCATTTTAATATATTTTAATGTGGTAGTAAAATATTAATAGAAATAATTACTTTAAAAACTATGACACTGAAGTTAAACTGACACTTATTTTCCCCCTATATTTTCCTTAGTCAAAAACTGTATCAAGAAGCGAAATTGTGAGCTAGAATAAATAATTTGTTTTTTATTATTTTCAACCAAACCCATAGAATAATAAAAAATCTTTGCTTTCAAACACGAACACAAAGTTTAACAAAAATATGATGAAACAATCAAAATACTTTAGAAATGAGAAAACAATTTTTTTTTTGTTTCGTGCTTAGAGTAATATCTTATGATATTCCAGGATATAATTTATGAGACTGACCAAACAGCCTAGTTTAATTAAAATAATGAGAATTGCAGTATCTAGGAGAATATTTTATCTTTGTAACATATATTTAAATTAAAAATGGTGATGGTATATTTCAACGACACATAATAAATTATTTTACTTTTAACGTATAAAAGAGCTAGCCTGATATGTTTATGTTTGTTCGCCACAATTAGTGTGATATTTTATTTAATTATTGAATTGGTTTCAATTTTGTTATTTTGTATTATAATAATTAAAAAAGGATAATGTCTTATTTTAGAAAACAAAAGTTCTGGTGTTTTATAGTTTTTATTTTTATTAGATAAACAGTTTTTGATAGATATCTCACACGTTTTAGATTTTAATAAGAGCCCAACTATTTCGTTATATGCATGATAATTCCCGACACGTGAAATTTAGAATATAGATTAATATATCATAGACTCAACCTACACGGCTCCTCGTCAGGATGGCAAGTGAAGAGATGCGTACCTTGAAGTAGGTATATCTAGCGACATTTCCTTCTCGAAACTTCCCAAAAGAAAAAAGGGTGAGGTCATCCAGGTGCGTTTCTGTTTACAAAAACTGTGTTGGCTTTTCAAACAAAGACGTAGAAAGATGTCGCCATACCTCGCAAATTAACAACTTAACACAAATAAATCTTACTACCCGCTCGCATTTATAATATCGTAATTTTGAATATAGATGTGAATAATAAATTATTGAGATGTATAATTCCATATCATTACAACTTATGTGCTTTATTAATTTAAAAAAATAATATTTTCAAACATATTTGTAATCAAATAAAATGTGAAAATGAAGACCATCTACTAAAATATGCTAATGCAATTTACAGGGCCTAGTGGCAAATCAGACGTAAAACCACAGCAGTTACAACACTCTGGAGTCTGTTGTACCGACCAATTCACAAGTAAATAACAATTACCGTACTAAATATTATTGAATACATTTTTAATGTATTTTATACCTAATATTACTTAGTAAAATAAGTATACAATTTAATTATATTGAACTTGCATGCAAACAAACAATTTTTAAGATTCATAAATCATCTTTAAAGATTTGGGAACTGCTTTAGCTCGAATTAAAAAAATAATGTGCAGAAAAGTTAACATAGAAGCGAGCACAAGAGCAGTAGATAGGCCTACACACATTTAGTTATATAGTTTTAAGGTATTGCCAAAAAATATATATAGTCTAGCATATTATATATAAACATATATTATATTGTGTATTTTTATATATATATGTATATATATGTATATATGTATATATATGTATATATATATGTATATATATGTATATATGTATATATATGTATATATATATGTATATATATATGTATATATATATATATATATAAAGACACAAAAGTATAGCTATGGCAGTTGTGATAACATATTGGTTAATAAAAAGGAAGAAATAATTAGCTAGCATTGGAAATTGGGAATGAAATAAACAAAGATGTAACCCAAAACACCTCTCACCTTTTGTTAAGTTATTATTTGACTCAACCCTCAACATGACAAATGACGCTCTCCATTCGGAAATAAGAAAATTAAGTTTTTTAGAAGGAAAAATGGGAATTAATTTAGTGAATAAATCATTGAAAAATAAACATAAGAAATAGTTTTATTTCTATTTTTTAAAATTATTTCTTTTCAAAGTATAACAGGCTCTTAATATGTCTTAGGAGGTTAGTGTTATTAAAATTATTTATTTTTTAAATTTCATAGATAAAATATCAATTCCTAAATGATTCTCTTCTTACCTGCTTAATAAATGCCACAGATTGGATACAGCATTTATCACTTCACTCGTAGGCCTACTTGTAATTACATAAATGGAAAGAAAAAGAAAATGCCAGAGGAAACCTGTTATATGATCTTGCCATTACATAATTAACTACGAACGCTCAGCAAGAAAAGTATTAATTTCCAAGCCACTTAAATGTAAATGACGTGCCAGTTATTTTTTTGCTGTAGTGTTGGTTGTCTGGGAGTGGTGGTCCATGTAAAACAATGTAATTATCGCGTCAAGCCGAGACTACCTGTTTCCTTGGGCCTCATATCGGTGGTGGATACAAGTATATCTGCTTATCACCTCCTTCGGTTCAAACACTCTTGGACAGATAGGAAATATTTAGGGGGGTCTTTGGGGGGTTGCCTGATTG
>CABFWO010006305.1:8038-36330 GCA_902155825.1 Timema genevievae | reverse complement strand
ATTGACATCCCCCCTTTTTTCCTAAAAAAAATTGTATTTCTTTAATATAATTATTTATTTCTAATGGAATATAGCTTTAAATTTAGCTTAAATAGTTTTACAAGTTGCACAATACAATAATACAAAAGGTAAGCAAAATTCATTATGATATAAAATTAATTAAAATAGTAGCATTAGATCGAAAGTTAAAAACTCATTTTCTGGAAAACTATAAAATATGACATCCCCCCTTTTTCCCGTGGACCCTTCACTTTCTAAACTCCCCTAGTGCATGGGACTTCTACCGGATGGTGCAGATAGCACTAACCATCATTCAAAGGGCAGAGTGCATACCCAATGTCGGATGTATCGAAATCACACCAACCAAATTTTGGGTTGTTGACATAAGACGAAGAACATGACGCTGTGTATATACTTACATGATTCACTGACCGCCAGTAAAGAAGATAAACAAACACTTAATATTTGACTCGTGTAACTAGATACTTCACATATGATTATTACCGTCGTAAATTGCATTTACTTTACGATTTGTTTAAGATTAATATCTAGGATCTAAAAGTGCAGCTTACCAGATATTGATGGAGTTGACCAGTTGATTTTTCAAAATTGTGTAAACCTACATAAATATATGTTTACTTTCCACCCATATTTTATTTGGTTGAAAATGAATAGATATTATTTATCATAGTCTTAATATAATTAGGTATCAAAATTATCAAGCACAAACATTATATATTAGGTAATATTTCTTTAAATAAAAGTTTACAGAAGTTGGATTAAAATCTTTACTTCCTTAGATTATTTTGTATAGTAAAAATTTTTTAATTTTAAATAATTCTTAAATTTTATTGTAAATAAATTATGGTTTCTTCGATAAAAAATATTTAAATATTAAATACATAAATAATGAAACACCGGTTTTTGTCAAGCTTATTGATAGAATTTTGTCAAATATTTCTTAAAATGTATTCAAACCTACTTAGTGTTCATGAGACTCAAAAATTTGCTAGCCCCAAATAAATTAAGCTTTATCCCCTACACCACATCCACCCACTCCATTCTTTACATCATAATCACCCCCTCTATTGACTCTTCAACCCCCTCACCATCTTCACTCCATTCACTTTGTCCAACATAATCAACCCTTCATAATCTTCCTCACTTCCACCGTTTTCAATTCCTTCACACAGTCTACCCCCTGAAACACCACTGACATCAACCTCACCCTTAGATTTCACCCCCTCCATAACCTTCACTCCATTCCTTAGTCCTCTTAGCACCACCATCTTCACCTCCTTCACACGATCTACCACTTCCACAGCTTCTAAAATTATGAGAATTTTTAACAAATTTTCCCCCCTCCATAATATTTACCTCTTGAATAATCTTCTATCTCTTGATAGCTTACATCCTTACACAGCCTTCACCATCCTTATTTCTATCACCGTCTTGGTCACCAATATCTTCATTCATTCACCGTTGCTAACACCTGCACATCAATCTCAACCTTGAACCTCTTCTCCGTACAATCCTTTGCCCCCTTCACATTCACTACCACGAACATCATCTCCATAATACGTACCGTAGTGTATTAATCACAACTTGTGAATGTGAGGAATGCCAGGCCTTCACCGTGGTTCGGATCCCATGTTAAACTGTAGGTCCTTCATTTCATCTCACAATCACCCTTCCATTGCACATTAGCGTAAGTGGGTATAACCCGAACGGGTAGTAAGACGCGGTGCTAATAATAATACGTACCATACCCTTCTTCAGCCCCTCTACGTTCACTTCCTCATACATCTTGAACTTTCCCCACTTCTTCCACTAGCTTTACCCTATTCTCTTACTCCATCTCCATCCGGCCCCACGGTGTAGTGGTCAGTACGCCTGGCTATGAACCTAGGGGTCTTGGGCTCGATTCCCAACTGGTACCTTGTTATTTCTCTTAGAAGGAAACATCCCAATGGTCACCAGGGTTTGGCTAGTTAGTCCCGAGCTAGTTTTAAGACTCCCACTGGCTCACACCTACATTTTCATTATCATCCATAGGTGCAGCCTGGGCAACGTTCTGTGCCACCAGAGCGGCTAGTAGTCTACATACAGGTGACCGAACTGGATGTCATGTCCCTCCCGGTCAGTAATGCCATATGTTAATAAAAAACAATACCAACTATCCTTTCCACCACACTTTAAACCCTAATCCAATGGTATACAAATGAGAATCGCAAAGATATTCCTAAAGATCACGGGAAATAAATTGTCAAAAATTATTAAATACTACAAATTACAAACACTTAAACTGAATTTTTATGAAGAATTAGAGCCATAATGACAATAGCAACAGTGTTGAAATAAGTATTTGAAACCCTCCTGTAATATGAATTTTGAACCCTGTTAAGGACAATCCCATTTTGACTCCGAAGTTGAAAAGGTTTTTTTTTTTTTTACCTTTTTCTGACAAGTAACAAAGTCATATGCTCATTAAAAATGGTTCATTGCATTTTGTCTGAATAAAGATTTATTGAAATTTATTTTGTTTTGGTTATTTAAATTAATTAAATTAAGACCTGCTTCGGTGGCCACATGGTCTATGGCACTATCCTGGCGGTAGACTAGACTGCCGATGACGGGGAGATCGAGGTTCGAATCTTGGGCGGATGTACTGAGGGTGGTTTTTACAAAATTATTTTTCCACTCTCCCTCCACGTAAATGAGGGTACACTTCCTTTAAATATAACCTTCCTAATCCCTAAAACCATTAGCTTAATTATTACATAAGCGCATAGCCCAAACAGGTAGTAAGACGCGGTGCTATAAAAAAAACTACAGATAATGAAACTATTGATCTCAATTGACAGCTGCAGAGCTCATGATCTGACGTAATAATATATTTAGATTGTTATAGTATATTTTGTAACTGATGAAGAAGTTTCCAAGACAGCGTGGTCGAAATGCAGCCTGCGCTCACTGAAAATGTGACCCTCACATTATCCTGGAGAATAATAACTGGAAAATCCTCAGTGGCAAATATGAAATAGCTTTAATTCACATCCATTACTGTTTCCAGCTTGTAACCTGGGTCAGTTTTTTATTCAGGCCATATATTTTACACTACCGGCTTGCCTGCCGTAGCTTCATATACCTTATAACCTATCTTAAGACTAGGACAGGCACAACATCCGACCCCCAACCGTTAATTTATCAATGTGAAAGCGTAAATCTACACTTCACCAAAGATAAATGTTCGGCCATGCCAGGAATCGAACTTGATGATGTGAAATAGCTAATGATTCAAATAAAATATTTATTTAAAAATGTCATGATTGCATCTTATAATGTATTTATTTGATTAATAAAAATAAGTACTTATAATGATGCTAGGCTGTTTTGTGAAAATTTGTCTGCGTAAATATTTATAAATACATTTTTGGGAGATTACTAAACTCTTTTTGGTAGTCAATTTAATAAGATTCTACCATACAAAAAGTATATTACATATTATATTTATTAAAAGTTTAATAGTTGACTGTGAGTGTTGTTTGTCGGCCTATATTAAGTTGATGGGATTACTAAATACATCTTAGGCCCCTAGTGCAAAATGATAGATTTTCCGCTTGGGATGAAAAACATTGAGGCCCCCCCCCCGGGTCTATCTCATCACTATCACATGTTCCCAGGAATTGCCGAAGAGGGGGAGATTGAGACTAGAACTCTGGTTTGTTGTACTCATGGTAGTTTTTACTTTATGGTTTTCCACTCTAATTTCACGCAAATACGGGTATACTTTCTCTACCTTCTACCTTCCTCATTTCTACAATACTAGAGTAATTATTCTTTTAGAACCGCGTCTTACTACCTGTTCAGGTTATACGTCTATGTACTAATCTACTCTAATGTGTTAAAGATGAATAAGGTTGAATTGAGAGGAAGTGTACTTGTATTTGCAGGGAGTAAAATGTTGAAAGCCACCATAAGTGCACCCAACCGGGATTGAACCTTGATCTTCCCGTCATCGGCAGCCGGCCAATTGCGAGAGTAGCGTCTTAGACCATGCAGCCACCGAAGTGGGTACTAGCGTAATTAATATATGTATAACGTTGAACAGATAGTGAAACGGGCTGGAAAAAAATTTACTAAAAAATCCTTGTCAAGATAAAATCAAATTCAGTATGTGCCACATAACTTGAATATCTATCCCAGAGTATATTACTAGGCTACGTCAGACCACACCAACTCTTGTAATATAATACACTCTCACAATGCTTTTAGCGATTATAGCGGTACTTTATTGAACTAGAAAATAGAGCAGAGAGAGACCCGTAATTTACAACATGGTGATTAGAAATAAAGATGGCACTGACATAAACAATCATAATCATCTCAGTCCAGGGTATTCAACCTCTTAGTGTGAAAATCCCGCAATAAAACTAGCCATTAAGTAGTAAAAACGAATTGGACACAGACATTCAGGTGGAATGAGCCACCAACCTTTATTCCTGAGAGGTTCCGCTGGATGGCTATAATTCATGTTGAAAAGAATAGACTAGATTCAACAGAAACCTGACATTATATTATAATAGCGTGGCAGCTGGTAACAACTCTTCAAAATAATGCATTTAGCTAGCTAGCAAACCAGATATATACTACTTATATAGTAGATATTTGAATGTAATTATTAATTCATACACATGCATTAGAAAGTCAGTGTACGGTAGATATTACAGTTCTCTATACTGATTAACATATAAATATTGACAAAATTAAATTTAATCGATCGCCAACAATGTAATTCGATTATAGCTTTGCGTATCTTGTAAAGCAATTAGGATTGTGTGACGCTGCAGATTGTAAGGTATTATGTTATTTAAATATATTACTAAATTACACAATGATAAACGAAGCTATAAAGAGGTGAACAAGTTAATGTACCTGAGTGATTATCAAGTAGAGTAAATTTTAGTATCAATATTAACATACTAGTTTCTTGGTCTGTCTACGAAAGGTTGATTATAATATCAAACAACCTAATAAAACCTAACCTTCAATTAATAAGCGTACGTTATATTAGATATATTTTTTTTGTAAATAAATTATATTACTTATGTAAAAGGGGATAGCGTTATATTGAACTAAATTAATTCTAATTTATTAAATGAATTAAAAAATGGAATACGAAGAGTCATGGTGAAAAACTGGCTTCTGGCAGATATATATCAACCATGTTAAAGGTTTGAACTTGTAACAAATTAAAATGAATTTAGAGCACACCAGATTAACTGGGGATTGCCTTCGTAACAATATAAAAGGGAGGCCAGTGTATACAGGTGCCCAATCTATTGTCGGTAATGTTAAGATTCTTTCTCGTGGAGTTTTGCGTTGGAAGCCGTGGAAGCCGTGGAAGCCCCGTGGAGGCCGTGGAAGCCTCTTTGAAGAGATTGTTTTTTGGGATCTGGCAGATTTAAATTCTATTTAAATGTGAAAGCAGCTATGCGGATTAAATTTGTTTCTAATTATTTATTTATTTAAATATCTGACCCATAGTTATTTCATTCAAACAATTGATGCGCCAGCTTAAATTTGATAGCTTCGTGGACCGTATTATTGTAAGGTTTAATATTAAGTGAAAATTGGAGATCAAAATGTAGCGGATCATTCCACAGTAAGGCTAGAAGTCGAATCTTAATCTCAGAGATTAATGAGCTGTGGAACGTTCCTACAGCAAGGTTGCGGACTGACTGAAAATTAGATCGTTCTTACATCAAGGCTGGAAGTCTAATGAAGAAAGGAGACTTCTTTTCGGGATATGTGTTTCGAAAAAAATCATTCTTGTGGCTTCTTTCGTTTCCTTCTATTTCATCATGTTTGCATCATGCTTCGAACATGTTCCAGAAAGGAGGGAGAGAGATAGATAATGTTCTCGGAATTGTTATGTTTTACAAGTTTTTGCAATAGTGGGGAGGGACAGAGAACAAAATAATATCGTTGTAAATACATAAAAAATAAATAAATGGTCACCCAGGTGTGTGAGAAGGTTTCCCAATATAATATGTGGATGCATTTAGTTTTATATTCTGAGATTATTCATTAATTTGAAATATATTAAGGGTGGGAAATTTTAATTAGAAGTATTACGAAATGAAAAATCTATTTCATTACAGTAAGATACATACATTCCCTTGTGATAAACGTGTCCAAAATTGTTTCATGGGATATAGATTTTTATCCAATTTTGTCATTCCAATACAGTTTCCTCTACATAGGACCTGTTTAATATTTAAGCACCTAGGGATCATTACTATACCAATTATTTTATTTTAAGTTTTACTTGTGTGGAGGTATTCCTGAGGTTATAAAACTTTAAAAATTCTACTGGATAAAAATATTTTTTCTCTCTCATACTTACAGACGACTGAGTTCATACCTCTACTTTGAAACTACTCAATATCTAATCATTTATTTGTGTAACTTATTCATTCCACGTACACAAAATGGCGACTCAAAATTTCAGTTGGTCTCAACCTATTTTCAAAAGTTTCGTGAACTATCGAGTCATGTGTCTGTTTCGTGAACTATCGAGTCATGTGTCGATATTTCTTTATGCCTTTTATAATATTTTATTTCATGCTACATTTTCTCAAGTTTAAATCACTCAATGGCATTAGCCAATAACGTAAGTTACTGAGTATTTTCAATACATTATTATTTAAATTGATAGTTTTTAACTCCTTCCACATATGAGCGGGTTTAATACTTCTCTGGATGCTTGCTACCCTATGATCATGCGGAAGAATTGGTAAACATTATCTGAAGTCCATCCACCAACAGTAAAACTTTTCTCCCAAATGTAAATATACAACTATTCCTTATAGCCTATTCTGCAACAGATAATTGACTGAATCTATTTCATTGCTCTGAACCATGGTTGACTCATCTCATATTAGCAGTTTGGCCTCTGATAACGGTTGCATTATTCAATGCCATTCTAAAGAATGTTATTGTTCTGCGTTCAACGCCAAATACATGTTGCCACGAAATTGTCTTCCTTGTTCATGACAGACATATCTTGGATGATTTCCAGAAGGTAATGAGGAGGTTTCCACTTTATTTATAGTCTACAGACTTTCCGTCTAGAAGGATCAGCATGTTTTGTAAATATTGGAGGGACAAATTTTCATAATCAAAACATCATGTAGTATGATTATCGCTTTTCTTGACAAAGTCTTCTGTGAAGATATCAAAGAAAGTTTCTCACAGCTCCTTAGGTTCGGCTGATAAACCAAATACATGAATGAAGGCAAATATCTGATCGAGTGGACATTGCATGTGTTCATTTGAACAGCTTATTTTTGTTAATATATCCTACCACACTCTTTCATTTTCAAGATGCCTTTTAGTTAGAATAGTCATTTAATTGTTTTAATAAATGTTTTATATGTAATTGTAAGCTTAAATAAAATAAGCATGTTGAGCTTTATCAATGTAATTATTAATATGAATACAAAATAATAACCAAAACTATATAAACAAATCACTACATTATAATCCACCATTTATCTTTGGATTTGGCATAGAAAATTATATTCTCATTTATCCTTGTTTTTTAAATGCAAATAATATGTCGACAAATTTAAATAATTAAATAAATCACTTTTTTTTTGTCAGTTTTCAAGTTTCAAAAATCTGCACACCTGTTGAGTGGTTATTCTAAAATCCAACCAAATTTCAGCTGTCTAGCTCATTGAGAAATATTAAAAACTCTCTAGTTAGATATGATATATTCATATATACAGACACCATAATACATTTATTAATATATATATAAAATAAATATGACTTATTTATTCATTGGTTTTTGGTCAACTTAAAATTAAAAAAATATATATAGTACGTTGCACCACACAGGCTTTCTTGCTACATTATCTAAATTATACTTATAGCTTGTCAGATAAGTGAAACGAAATAATAGACAAATTTGGTATGTCAACAAGGAAAAACCTGAAATAGTAGACACTGTTACAGAAACATATCATTTGTTCTGTGCGTTTTCAACTCCTTTTTTTTCCAAAGAGCTATTTAAAATAAATGGTAGGGTGCACCAAACATACTTTCTCTCTCTTTTATCTTAAAGTGAGGTGGAAGGGGAAGCAAGAAAAGGACATTGTTTTTGCAGTTTTTATAGTAAAATTTTTATGGTTCAAATAAATAAAATATTGCTCCAGTAGAAACATAAAGATTAATTTTCTTCACATGGTGATATCAAAAGTTCTTGAATATCTGTCAAGGGTGTATTTAAATTTAATGACAACTTTTTCTCTTCATTTAAAAAGTTTGTCATCTAATGCCGCTATGCTCATGACAGATATTCAGAAACTGTTGATATCAGCGTGTGAATAAAATTATAATCTATGTTTCTACTGGAACAGTATTTTATTTATTTGAGTCAAAAAAAGTCTATAAAAACTGCGAAAACACTGGTGTTTTATCACGTCCCCTTACGCCCCACTTTAAAATAGAAACATTTAATAAAAACCTGTAAGATTTGTCAATCGAGACCCACATCGGTGGTGTAGTTAGCTAGCTCGCTAGTTTCGTGTTGAGCTAGACTTCCAAAGACGGGAAGATCGAGGTTTGAATCTCGCTCGGGTGAACTGGGGGTGGTTTTTCCTAAATGTTTTTCCATTCTTCCTCCACGCAAATGCGGGTTCACTTCCTTTATATTCAACCTTGCCAATTCCTAGCCCATTAGTGTAATTATTACTTAAGAGTACGACTTGAAAGGGTAGTAAGAAGCCGTGTGCTTAGTATTCTTAATCGAAAAACTAAATTGTATATATATATATATATATATACAAATAAATAAATCTATATTTACATACAATTAAACTAGGTAGTTACAAGATTAGATAATTTATTTAGATCTCCCTCTTTTCTCCGGTAAATGATTATATGCTTAATTTTAAAACTTTTTTTACAGACGTTACTTAAGTGAATGTTTTTACATCAATCTTAAAGAAGAAAGTTATTTATAAATCCAGTTTCTAAAGTTAAATCTTAAATTGGGATAAATTAATCATTTATCATAAACATATAATAAATATTTAAAATTTATTATATATAATAATAAAATAAGTAATGATATAATATTTATAGTTAAACTATACATATATATATAATATATGAAATAACTGTATTATTTAGATCTATATTTATAAAATGAAGAGAGTGTATGTTTGTCATGATCATTGCTCGATTCTACCGCATGCAGAGGTCTGAAATATAAAAATTAGTAGCCGCTCTGCACGAACATGTGCACCTCAAAGTAGGAATTTTGAAATTTGGATTTGATTTTTTCAATTAAAAACTGGGTTCAAAGAAATAAAATGAAAGGATTTTTTTTCTGTCTGTTTAAAGCATATTAAAGCGCTTCAATGGGCAACGCCGGATACTTCTGCTAGTAATATATAATATATGTGGTCTAGTAGTCAGAGCTCCTGGCTACAGATTCAGAGGTCTCGGGTTCAATCCCCGCCCCTTCCAAA
Source organism: Timema genevievae (assembly GCA_902155825.1). Classification (NCBI taxonomy): domain Eukaryota; kingdom Metazoa; phylum Arthropoda; class Insecta; order Phasmatodea; family Timematidae; genus Timema; species Timema genevievae. The sequence goes on along the minus strand of CABFWO010006305.1, from coordinate 26,785 downwards.
AATTATCTGTGAAGCAGTGGGTCTGGATGGAACGTGAGGACAAATGAGGAGCTACTTGAATCAAGAAGTAGCAGCTTCGTCTTAGAAAACTGGGATTAATGGCCTGGAGGCCCATTTTGTTGACAACACGATACCCTCTATTCTCAAATGTTAGCACTATCATCGGTAACGGTGCCGGCTGCTTGGTCGATATAGCTTGCTTCCGGGCTCAAACCATGGATATTTTTTAAATAATATAATATATATTTTATATTTATTAAAGGTATATATTTGAACACGATAAAAAAGCAAACCTATTTAAGATAAATTTAAGGGAACAAAGTAGTTGGGAAACAGTTATTCTCATCCAATTTGACCTCAAAAAATCCATTTTTTTAAGTACATTAAATAATCTTATATAATAGTTAAAACGTCTTCTTTAAAATTATATTTATGTTTTAAATTTTTGTTTTTGTTTATTTTGAAATAAAATACAATTTGATACAAATGAGGTCAAGTCTTCTTCTTCATTAACAAAAGATCAGACCACGAGAATTACGAATGCGGCAAGATCCTGTTCGCCAGTCAAGGTAAGTCTATCACCGTTTCATACTTAAATGCAATCAGATTATAATATAAATGTGCTCAATACGAGTTAGACAAGTTAATCCCCCCCCCCCTACCTTTTCAACCACTCTCCCCTTACCCCCATTTTTGTCTTTGACCTTGCGTCAAACACCTTTCAATAGTTACAGGAAACATTAAATCAAACTACCTTAGCAAATAACTTAACATGTTTTTGTATTTTATAGGGATGTTTAACATATAATTTGTAAACACACACATTATGTCGTACTCTAACTTAATCTACTACAGTACGCCTAATACTACACATCCACCTACACTGCCCTATAGTCTACCCACTGTTAGAGAGGCAATAACCGGCAGATAGCAGATTTTTATTGCAAACATTGGTTGAAAGACATTAATGTTAACACTATGTGAAAATAATAATTATGTCTTAGTATTACTATATTATCAATCTAAAGTGTAATAAATGCTTCTACTAATACTACTCTAATGATTACTGTATAATTGGCTTTTTCCTATCTTATAGAAAGAACAAAAACAAACAATAAAAATTACCCGCTTCGGTGGCCACGTAGTCTAACGCGCTACACCATGTGTAGACTAGACCGCCGATGACGGGAAGATTGAGGTTCGAATCTCGGTCGGCTGTACCGAGGTTTTTTTCCAAAATGGTTTTCCATTCTCCCTCTACTCAAAAGTGGGTACACTTCCTCTGAATATAGCCTTCCCAATCCCTAAAACCATAAGCGTAATTAGTACATAAGCCTATAAACTGAACGGTTAGTAAGACACGATGCTAAAACAATATATATTAATAAAATTTTTATGTTTTTTAATTCATGATTGTGCAACAAAATATATTACAGTGCAGAATATATGACTTAGAGAAAGTGATATACATACATTTGTTTGAAAATAAAACATCTCTATGTTGTAAACACATGAGCATAAACACAACCAAATACAGTTTGTATGACGTCATCAACCACCTTCATTTCATCTGGTTCACCATCTTAATTTCTGAAGAAAACGCAGCCTTTTAGAAGCTCTAGTGTGTAAAGAATTTTTAAGTGAACCATGAACTCCAATTCCACAGAAATTAAACATTCATACGGTTATGTTCATAATCTCATGTAATTAATGTAAAACTCTTAAAACAAAACCAATATTAAAATAAGATTGTTTGTTGTGAAAGTTTTGACTGTCAAAAATGGTAGCTGCTCAACACATAATCCTTCAGATCATATGGTATGAGAGTAAATCTGACTTTTGCTAGCTGTCAGTTATAAACACTCTTATTCTGTATGCTCTATATTTACTAATTGGCTGTCATAAAGGATTCATAGGTAAATAATAAATATCTTCTTCGGCACCACACAGAATTTAGCTAACGCTACCTCAATCTGCTATCGACCACCCTATATATTTTGTTTATTCTTACTAGGTTGAGTATATACAGGCGAACCCCGCTATACGCGCTTTCGTTATCCGCGTATTCATATACACGCGGATCTTGATCTGTGAGGAGAAATGGTGCAACGGTGAAAGGAAACTGCGTGGTTCACTTGTTTATTGGTGAATGAAAACACGTGAGAGCTCCCTCATTTGTCAAAATATTCTGTGTGCACCTCATCCCCACCCTATGCTGCTCAGCGCTGTATGCAATCTCTTTCGACAGTGTAACAAAGCTTCAGGTGGCATATTAATTTTGTGCTTTTATTGTTTTCTTAGACATAAAATGTCGGAAAAACGCAAAGAATGTAATCCAAAGAATGTGGAAATTGGTAAATCTGTGAGAAGAGTACGGGAATCATATTCGTTAGAAGTGAAATTAGAAGTTCTGAATAGGTTTGACAAAGGTGGGCGTAGCATTGACATTCAACGCGTCATGGGACTGAGTGATTCGACAGTAAGAACTATTCGTGCTAATGGGGAATCATTTCGTAAAAGTGCGTGATCTTCTACGAATTTTTGTGTAAATAGAATGAGTAAATTAAGGTCGGTTGCAATGAAGAAAATGGAAAAAATGCTAACTTACTGGAAAGAACGTCATAACCAGCACAACATGCCTTTCTCCGGAGCTGTTATTCAAAAGAAAGCGAAGAGTCTATATGAAGATCTCACAAAAGATGCTGAAGAACCAGCAGCTTTTTCAGTAAGTTCGAGGGGCATCCACATTTCAAAAATGTCCAGGTGAGTAAAACTTTAAATAGCTTATAAAATAATATAATTAAAAAAAGTCAAGGCGAAGACTTCTCATAGCTTTTAGAGTGAATTATTTTTCAAAAAATTGTTGAAGGAGGGCCACTCCAAATAGTTTATAAGAAATACCTGATTTTTAAAAATTGGAAAGGTTGACCACGGTTTAAAACATACATAAGATAAATTTGAATGAAAAACTATTAAATGGCTTTAAACATAAATCTAACATTGTAAGTAACTATATTATTTATAATTATGACTGCCCTATGAAAATTATCTGGATCCGCCCCTGTTGCAGGTGAGACATTTAAACAAGTCACTGCAGAGGGAGGATACACACCAAAGCAGGTGTTTAATGAAACTGGCCTGTTCTGGAAACGAATGCCAAGCTGTGCATTTATTTCTGTTGAAGAAAAAACATTATCTAGCTTCAAGGCGGCCAAGGACGCTGCACACTTCTTTTTGGAGGAAACGCTTCCTGGAATTACAAGTTACAGCCACTCATGATCTACCATTCAGAAAATTCTCGGGCATTAAAAGGTTATGTTAAAACCAGATTGCCTGTTATTTGGATATCTAATAAGAAAGGATGGAGGACATCTACGATTTTCTGTGAGTATTTATCCAGAGATCTTCAGGATAAGTTGAAGGCTTATTGTAATAGGGAAAAAATTCTTATCTTGCTTGACAACGTTGGTAGTCATCTTGCTGCTGTTGCGGAGTTAAATGAAAATATGAAAGTTGTATTTCTTCCTCTCAACACCACATCTACAGTTCAGCCATAGACCAAAGCGTGATCGCTGCTTTTAGGAGTTATTATCTTCGAAGAACCTTCTCAATGCTTATGGAACCGTGTGACATAGACGATAAACTTACCATTAAGGAGTTTTGGCGCCAGCTCAACATTAATATTGCCATCGATATAATTCGCGAGGCCTGGAATGAAACTACTCCTCGATACATGAACGGTGTATGGAAGAAGCTATAGCCTGAAGCTGTAGCAGGCATTCCCGACGTTACAGTGGAGAATGAGCTTAGTAGCACGAGGAGAGAGATTGTGGACATGGGACAGCAGATTGGATTCACATACGTTGATAAGGAAGACGTAGATGAGCTTTTAACCTCTCATAAAGAGGATCTTACAAACGAATACCTAATGGCAATCGAAGAGGAAAATATTAGAGAGGAATCAGAATTGTGTCCATAAAAAGTAGAGCCTCTGAGAACACCTTACAACAAAAGTTATGTCCGAAGCTTTCAAAATGATCGACTCAGCAATTAATATTTTTGATGAACATGACCCTGAATTTTTAAACTTTAAGTTTTAAAGTGAGTAGGGAAGTAGAGAATGTGCTGAAATGTTACAAAGATCTTTACAGTCAAAAATTAAAGATGGCAACTCAATCCTCTATTAAAGCGTTCCTTACTAAACAACACGGCATTCCAACTGAAGGCCTCACACCTGCTGACTCATCGTCTCAGACTACATGTTCCAAATCTTCTGGGAATTACGCTCATCCATTTTTAGCTCCAAGGGGAAGACAGCTGTCTACATTTTCACCAGAATCATCCGACAGTTATTAGTAGGATGCTGGATATGATAGTGAATAATAAAAACATTACAATTCTTTATTCCTTTTCATTAGGTTTACTTTAGTTGTTTCTTTAAATTTTTTTCAATATAAATTACTTGATTTTTATTAAATGATATCTGTGCCTAATAAACACAGCCCAATTTATTATTAACATTTTTGTAACTAAGGAATTAGCTGCAAATTATTGAATAGATTAGAACATAATACTTATTCTTACGTGCTAAGAGATTCTCTTTTTACTCGGAAATTCTTGGGAGCGCATCTGTCGTGTGTAACGGGGTTTGCCTGTACATGCCTTCAGTCGCAAATGTACAAGCTGAGCTATTTATTATTAACTGTTGACTTCCATCCCTTTACACCCTGATCACCATAGGTGGATTTACAGGTACTAGGGGGTGCCCGTCACCCCCAAGGATTTTCGGGAAAAAAAAAGAAATAACATAATGTTTAAAACGTAAACATTACAAAAGTATAGATAATTTTGAAAAAAAAAAGAAAAGTACCAAAATATGTATTGCAAGATCTTGTTTTGGTAAAAAATTTCAAGTAAAGATTGTATACTCTAAGTAGTTTTCTGAGTATTGAAAATATTTTAAAATAAAACTTTATAAGAATACTTAAGTTAGTGTTTCATTTACTATAGTTGTCCTAGGCCTAAATAGATGTTATTAAATCCAAACGTATTTAAATAATGTTCAGTAAACTTATTTAAATTATCCAGAACTAGGTCCAAAATAATGACTTTTCTTTGTGCTTTTTTCTTAATAAAATCAAAATATTGCACTTTCTTATGGGAGTTTAAATCTCACCTCTGCAATCCCCGACCTCACCCCCTTCTCAAAACTCAACTGGCACCCCCGAATTAGACTCCCTAAATTTACCTTTGTCTGGTCTACTTATTGATATAATGGTTCAGACTTTGGCAACAGATAGGGCCTAAAATGCATTATTGGTGGATCTGGCTTACTTGCAAAGCTACCGGACAGTTTTCATATAAAGGACCTTGTAGAAAAGACAAACATATTTATTTTCAGCCAAAAATTGATAGCATTTTACTAAATAATTATATAATAATATAGAAATTACAACTTTAGAGTAGTTTTTAATTAATATAAGGACTTAAATTCAGCGTCATCGTCAAATATATTTTGAAGGCACAAACCAATTTAAATAAACATACGTTATTGTTTTAAATCTATATTAATACAATGCAGAGTTTGTCCGTCTGTTATGAGCGTTGCGTGATATCTACCGCACGCAGAGGTCTGAAATTTAAAAATTAGTAGACCCTGTGCATGGACATGTGCACCTAGAGCCCGGAGCTTTAAACTTTTTATTAATTTTTTTAATTCATTAAAAACTGTGTCGGAAGAACCACAAATTTAGAGATTTTTGCATGTCTGTTTGAAGCAAATTAAAGCGTTTACTGGAGTTACATCACAATTCACTACGTGGTTACCCCGGGCAAAACAGGCTACTTTTACTAACTTAAAATAAAGATAAAAATTCTATTATTTTTTGATAAAAGGTTAATTTTAAATTATTTTAAAATGTAAAATTGACACATGTTGTTTATGTGCTATCTTGAATAGTTTTTTTTAATTAGTTCGAAAAAGATATTATTGTTTGCTGTCATTAAATAAAAATATATAACCACTGTTGGGAAATAGGTAGAAATACAATTATTTTTTTTGTTATTTATTAATTAGCACCACGTCTTACTACCCGTTTGGGTTATACGCTTAAGTACTAATTACACTAATGGATTATGAATTGGGAAGGTTGAATTTAGAGGAAGTGAACCCACATTTGCGTGAAGGGAGAGTGGAAGACCATTTAGGAAACCTACCCCCAGTTCATCCGACCGAGATTCGAACCTCGATCTCCCCGTTCTCGGTGGTCTGGCTCAACACGACTAGCGCGTTTGACAACTACACCACCGAGGCGGGTGATACAATATTGATTACAGTGTAAGATGAAAGCATATGCATGGGTGGGGTTGGGTGGTGTCACTCATACTTGTTTACTTGTAAAACAGATGGTATCATAGTGTCGAGTACTTCTAAAATTAGATTTAAAATCATTAATGGCTATAAATTAACTATCTAAATGATGGGTTGTCAAATGACGTCACCTTGTCTTTTTGTATGTATTTAGACATTAGTCCGTGTGGAGATCACTCTCCACAATTAGAATATTTATGTTGTCTTAAAGTTATTGATGGTATCTATCAAAAGTGACAGCTATAGATCAAACAACTTGAAGAATTATTACGTGAAATTATATCTAGTAGTTTTTCTAGCTGTCAGATAAGGCTCTTTCTTTGAAAATTGAACCTGTAGCTCAACTCCGGGTTTGGAGGTAGGAGTTGCATCCCAGCTGAGTGCATTGTGGCACTGCGGTGGGGGGGGGGGCATCTGACTCCCCTCTAGATTAACCCTGATACACCTCCACAAATCTTAAAATTCCTGCTTCGTGTTGCACATGTTCAAGCACAGAGTCTGCTAATTTTAAAAATGTCCGCCCTATATTATATATATCGCGCAACGTTCATGACAGACAAACATATTAGACACATTAATAATTTTATTAATATAGATAAGTTGTTTTAAGGAATATGTTTAAATATAATTAATATTAATTCAACTCTCGCCTAGAAAGATGGTTGGTGATGTTTTTCAGCGGCTAGTTTTCGACTGTCAGGATCAACTGAAAATAATTTAAATCGTAGGTCTGGCTCTATAACAAGTCTCTCAATATATAAATATTTAATATGAGCCAAAGATGATTACGTTGTAACACACAAATAAGTGCTGACAAATGGCATCAAGTGTTTTATTGCCCTTTTGGAAACATCAGGGTACACTGTGGGAGTATGACACCAAAAATACAGCAAGGTTTTGATATGAATATAATTTTTTTATGTCGAGTCACAAGACAATTCAACAAGTTGGCTTTCTTCAATTTAATTTTTTTTTCTATGTAATATAAAAGTGAACTTTTCCCCCCTGTCATTTGGATCTCTTATTTTGGACACTCTAGTTTTTGGACGTTTTTATTCGTGGATTTATTCATCTGTCCTTTTTAGTTTTGGACAATTTTGCCTTGTAAATTTTACCCTGTGGGTGTTTCGCTTTAGACTTTGATTATCTGAAAGCTTATATTTGCTTGGAGGGATAATGGAGAGCCATTAAAGTAATAAACACCCTCATTGCACCTGAGTGGGGCTAGAACTCCCTTCTATGTCATCGGCAGTCCAGTCTATTGCAACTGTGACGCTTTAGACCATTCGACCAGCGATTCACTTCGAAATAAGTAAAATAATATTAATAAATCTTGTAAGCATCGCAACATTGTTAACATAACAATAAGTATTTACAGTAGTATGTTTGTAATTTCCCATTAAATCATTCTCGAAAACTCTAATTGGAAAGGTATGTTCGTAGGAAAGACAGTTTAGAAGTTACAAGGGACAAGTCAAACAATACCATTTTTCCAAGAAGGTGGCCATATCGCAACTCATATCTGACTTTAGTATTTTTGGAAATCCTATCCTATACCTTAGCTCAGTCGGTAGCGTAATTGTCTACCGAGCTAAGGGTCCCGAGATCGATTCCTGGCATGGCTGAAAAGTTTATAGTTGGTGAAATGTGGGTTTACTTTTCACAGTGAGGAATTAACGGCCGGGGACTGGATGTAGGGTCTGTTCTAGTCTTAAACTAGCTTATAAGGCATATCAAGCTAGGAAGGCCTAGCCATCAGGTAGTGGAAAATATATGGCTTGAATAAAAAACTGACCCAGGCCACAGACTGGAAACAGTAATGGATGTAAAGTGAAGTGTGTTTGTAAATCCATACGACTGTACCAAAAACCAACTCTCTTGAAATAATTTAATTTATTGGTCCAAATTAGACCATAGACTAGAAGTTTCCTACAAGAGAATGAGGAATCGAGAGTGAACACAATGACTGCTGTATCATGTATGAGAAAGTAGTTGCCATGTTTGTTGGAGGGGACGTGAATTTAAAAAGAAAATTTGGAACATATATTTTTTGTTAAGCCACGTATCTCTTCACATCCTGGCTAACCGCATATTTATAACTCAATTATCTTGCGAATGGACATATGTCAGTCTACCAAATCGGTTTACACTTAAACTTTAACGTGGTAGGTAACATATATTATAAGTACAAGAAAAAGATTGAGTAACATAAATAAATTTATTATAACAAATAATAAGATATAGGATTACATCAGATAAACAAGATTTTATGTTGTATGGATGACAATTATAAAGGAAAATGTTCGATCGGACCACCTGGTGGCGATACAGAGTAAAAAGGAGAACATCAGAATAGAACAAGTGTTTAGGTTTAATAACTCCAGAAATACAGGAACTGACGGTTGCTAGGGAGAACAAGTGTCTAAGTCAACACAGCCACGGTAAAATGGGCAGTTACGTTGAGAGAATACATTCTAAACAATATTGCCGGGCTGTCGCTGGACAAGAACTAGAAAGGCCTGCTCATGAAAACTAGTGAAATAATTTCTAATAGGTACATACTTATCCTATATTTTTAGAGTTACTAAGGCGAATATCAGTCAAGCTAGCTAGCTTGTATTAAACCTCAAGGGGGGGTCACATATACCCACGGAGAAATATTCTGTAAGAGAATCTTCTATATTTCATGTATAAACTGCAAATGGCTAACAATCAAGCATCAACAGCAAATTGTACTATGGCCAGTCCTTTCCTAATGAGTACTGCCAGAGCAATCAATAGTACATAAGACTACCCACACCCTGGAGTATACAAAACACACAGTAGATACTATCTTTAATTACATAAAAAATAAAGTGCCCAAATGGCCTAAAGAAAGTACTATCCACGCGGGCCACTACTTTACACTAGTATTTTTCACAAGTTGCGCACCGCAAATAGTAACACAAAAGGTGCCAACTAGTCAGCATACATTTTCTGACCTAGCTAGGTCCCAGACGAAAGTGCTAGATGACCTGCTTGTAGCATTACGGAAATAACAAACGTGAACCTGCCGTTTAGGGCGTCATGAAATATTACTATGTCTTAAGGTAAAGAAGTATGAATTAAAAGTATAAACTTGAACACCTGGTCCTACACATATATAGAGCATAAAGCCCTCGTATTTAAACTACGTCTGATGGACATAGGAAAAAAGGGACAGCCAGAGAACTTGACTGTGTCTGAAGGACTTAGAAAACATAGTTAGTCACTCTGACTAAAAACAGCATGTCTAAAGGACTTAGAAACATTATTAGTCATTCTGACTAAAAACAACACGTCTGAAGGACTTAGAACCTAATTAGTCACTCTGATTAAAAACAACACGTGTGAAGGACTTAGAAAACATAATTAGTCACTCTGACTAAAAACATGTCTGAAGGACTTAAAAATCGTAATTATAACTACTGTCTGAAAGACACATCAAAACAATATCTCCATCCCTACTAACTATGTATGAAGGACATCTCCATCAAAAGTATAACTACTGACACAATACTTAATGAATTAGAGTAGACTTCTTCTGAGACGTGGCGGAGAAACAGACGCCAGACACATCATGGCCGTCAGTATTTAGTGTCACTGGAGTAGAAGTTCTTTCCTCGACGATTAGTTACAATAAAATTCTATATTATGGGTCTCGAGCGCATCCGTTATATACCCTGGATCTAGCTCGGAAAAGAACCCAGACGATAGGATCCAAGGAAGGCAAGGGGGAGTGGGAGGGGTAAAAGAGTTTCACGGAGATTCCGCATGGACAGTGGCGCTCTTTCGAAGGACTAACGAGTTGAGGAAGATCGTCTTTCTTTTCAAACACGTGTGTCCGAAGATGAAGACTGAGCAATGTCGGTGCTGCTGGAAAGGCCAGCCACGGCGTGGTGATCGTATCCGCTAACATCCAGTCCATGTGTGTTGATATCTGCTTTATTATAAAGGAATATATTAGTTTTAATTCTCTTCTTTTAATTCCATTACTTAATACTTCCATTGACACGATTATAGATGTCTTTTATATAGAAGACATGCTACTTCAGATATAAAAAGCTACAAGATCTAATTTCATTCATTAATACGTCTAGTCATGTGACTTGCAGTTGTCACTTTTGATAAATGCTATAAAATAACATGAATAATTTAATTAGTAAAATGTTATCAATCTTTATCGACAGAGTTTTAGTAATTTTTACAAGTGTCAAATAAGTTCATTTCTATCAGAATCCTCATAAACAGTATGATTTTGGTGAAAAGGACCTAGTGTAAATTTAAAAAAATTAATATTATGAAGATTGATAACATTTTACAATATTTTAGTGCTATTTTATTGGTAGTGAAAATATCTGTCAAAAGTGACAGCCACTTAACACACACACACACCACTTGTAACATTGTAACATGTTACATCATACTACCCCCCCATATTAAGATTCACGCAAAGGTTTTCTTCAAGAGTCATACTACCCACTCCATATGAAACCTCAATAGTAATAAACTAACTGCAATAGTAAGCTTCTCTATTGTAGTCCAATATAGGTTCAGTCTATGTCGAGTACAATATTAAACAAGAATAACTCCACACAATCATAAACTGTTCATGTACTTACCACTTGTATTTATTCTGGCTAGAACAACCTTCAAGACTGGAGTACACACCTCGCGTCCTAAATCGATGAGCGGGTAGATCGAGCCACCGTGCACCAACAGCTGAGGTTCCGAGTGGACATGTCAAATCGATCCTTTCGGAACTAGCCGAAAACAACAACTGAAACTATCCTGGGGTCCGTCGTGCAAGACGAAACCAACCACCAACACATTGCGTGATGTCTGTACGTCACCAACACCAGTCAAACAGATCTCCAACACCAATGCAGCGCGTGTTGGAGACAGCCCGCCAGTCCTAGCCTGATCAAGGACTACGTGTTCGTCTGCATGTTTCAAAAATGACCGTTAGAAGCCACCAACCAATGTGAACACTCCCCCGTTCCAATCATATGCGACTATAAACACTATTTAAACCTTGTGGTTTTTAAATTCTGTGACTATTATTTATCTACACCTTCAAGATAAGTCATGTCTTAGACCATTATTTGTACGACACATCAGGAGAAGTCATGTCTTAAAACTTTCGTATTCATCGCCGTCTGGAGAAGTCATGTCCTGGACTTGGACAATTTACAGGATGATGACGTATTGTATTACCTTCGATGTTAATTTAATAGACTTGAATTATGGCTAATTCAATTTTGAATTAATGTAATGTAATGTTTTGGAATAAGCTAAAATTAGCGTAAATTATTTTTTATAAAACTAAATTTAGTTATGAGACAGTTCAATCGTTTTTCCGCCACTTGGGCGCTAGTGTCAGTGAAGTCACGTAAAATATTGGATTGCCATATTGATTAACTTGTTTTGTTAGAAGTATTTAATTTAAATTGACAGAGTTTTGTACACTAAGTAAATGTAAATTCCTCCTTTTTTTGTATAATGTTTTCATATTTAATTGTTGTTTGAATTTACGTAAAGTTTAGCTGATTGTTTGATTTAGACTAAATAATTTTCCAAATTATTTGATTGGACTAACTTGTGGTTTAACTAGTCATTTTTTTTAACAAGTAGTGTTATTGTTAATGACCTTCGTTGTGTCAAAATGTAATAGTCCCGTGGGAGTTTGACTTAATGCCGGTAAACCAAACTCTCGTGTTCGTATAAATATCTGTGTGATATTAAATTTAAAATATTTATTTAACTCTGTCTGTATTCAAGGTAGTGAAGCAGACACTTTGGTAACCATTTCAAAGATGCCCACTAGGCTCTTTTTTGTAGTCGAATAAATATCTGTCTAGATATTTATAAACTAATGGTATGTTTCGTGTGGAAACATTATCATGATGAAACTGAGCTGTAACATTGATATGATTTTTAACATATTTCCGATGGATTTTTGAGGCCATGTAATTTATTGTTTAATTTGTTGTTATCTTGAATAAAACATTCATATTGTTATTTAATTATTGCTAATGTCTTGCTTTCTTTGTCACATTTCTAATGTCAGCTTCCCCTCCCCCCCACTTTCCTTTTAGTCTAGTGGGGCCGTAGCTAAGAGGTAGTGGAGTGGGTGGTAATACACTTAACGTATGAATATATGAAAGTGGTTTTAGTACATTTGGTACTGGATTCGCACTATACAAATGATAGCTCATGACAATTATTAGGCCAATGGGATAAAAGGATTCTGATACCAATATTACTAAAACTACTTTTATATTTTCATACGTTAAGTCGTGTGATCTGTAGCTGTCACATTTGATATATTTTATCAATACCTATAATTTAACACTAATAATTATATCATGATCGTGCTTATTTGTATAATTGTCATTGTACAATTCGTGACAAAAATCCAACCACCGAGTCGATGGTGGCTGCGTTATCTGATAGCTAGTGATCTTAATAGATCACATATAATTATGTAGCTGTCAATTTACACACGTCCATCACAGACTATGCCTTAAAATATGACCAAAGAATGTCCCTGGACATTGGATGACTCCTGGATAGCTCAGTCGTAAGAACACTGGGTACTAAACCAAATGTCCCGAGTTTGATTCCTGTGATCAGGTCCTATTTTTACATTTAAGGAATATTAGTAGTAGAATAAATGGCTATAATTTGCTACCCCATTTATTTGAAGTATTTAACGTGCACTTTCTGTACCGAACTATTGTATCAGCACACGACTTACAAGCTAACGTAAATCTAGAACAACACCCAACACCCGGCCTTCAATTCATAATTATGAAAGGGTAAACTCACATATTACCAATGATAAATATTCCAGCCATGTCCGGAATCGAACTCGGGACCCTTAGCTCAGTAGAGAGACACTCTACTGACTGAGATAAGGTGTCGGTTATTTATCAATGTTTGCCACAAATATTTATTTATTTTAATTTGTGATAGGAAATAATTTTTGATCACATTTTATATTGTTCATTATGAGTTTAAAGAGCTTCTTCTCCCCATAATGTCGAATGTCTTACCCAGAGCAGTTCTAGTCCGGTTCATTAATCATACGTCTGGAGCCAGGAGCGGAGCTATAGACAGACAGACACACGATGTCTCATTACATACAACATGAAGAGCTGGGGCATTCGTTTCACATTAGCTGCGAGAATAGAAAACACGGGGACCAGGAGAAAGGAGAGGTACACACAACGTTTTGTCAGACCATCAAAATGGTTTCGCTAAGATGATCGATGTGTGAGCAAGAGTCATCATTTCATGGCTATCAGGGACACGATAAGAGATCTTCCTTCGCCTTATAAAGAAAATATATTTCATTACACTTTTCTTTTCTTTTCTTTTCTTTGCGTCAGGTCTCAAGTGGTTATCTTCAAATCATTCATTTACATTTTGTATACTATAACTTTGAATTAAATACATCATACTCAAGTTTATGACTGTGTTAATTAAGAAGTAGAATAAAAAGCATAATTTTTTTTAAATGAATTGATTAATCTGTGCCTTACGCTTGTACAATAAAATATAAAAGCTATATTATTTCAAGAGAGACCAATAAAAGTGTTAACTGTAGTAGAATACATAGAAATTAACAGCGTTAAAATGTTAAATAATGTAATGAAAATATTTACACTATCGAAATTGAATGTGAAACTCTATTAGTTTATTTTATTAAAATGTAATTGTTTAATAAATTGTAACTTACAGCTTTTTAAAGAGTTTCAGCAGCATTTTATCAATTTTTCTCAATCGTTTTTATTTTGTATTGTATTCTTTTAGGGTTCATGGTAATGATATTGATATACTTTTCTTTTATAAGTTTAGAAAATACGACTGATTAATATTAACATAATTATATAGGGAGAAGAAGAAATATAACTACTTTGTAATGTATAATAGTTTTATTCATTCCTTCCTGTTCCTTTAGTTTTCCTAGTTCACCCTAATATTAGTGTGGTTCTTTGTAAACGAATTCAGAAAGGATCAAATAAAAAAAGTTATTTGAAAGAAATATAGGCTCAAGAAATATTTAGAACTATGTAGATTTTTTTTTTCTGTCTGGTAACGGAAACGTTATTCGATAAAACTGATGTTAATACCCAAATTTGTATAGGAAGGACATTATTTGATACCGGGAAAAAGGATCAAGATCTACTTTCACTTTCTCAAATGTCATGTCGTGAGATTTATGGATGTTACTTTTGATAGATACTATCATTAACTGTAAAATAATACTATTAATATAGTAAAATATTTGTCATTGTTAACAAAAACCAAAAAAATATGGTATTTTCTGTGAGGTGCTTCAAATGTCCATTCGTAATAAAATCAAGGCATAGTTTCATTATTCATGTATTCCATTATTCTTGCAATGGCAACTAACCGGCACGATCTTGTGAGGACCTCTTCAAATTAGAATACGTGGGAGTGTTGTTAAGAAACATTGCCCGTTTGTTTTTTAATGTAACCAACTTTAATTTTCTATTAAGGTTTTATCTTGAACACTGTTGTTGAACGAAGCCTACGCAAATCATCGAGTTGGGTGGTGAGGAGGAGATTTCTCAAGCACATACCTAACAATTTGAAACCATCGCTAACAACACCCCTGTCTTAATAAAAATCCCCTGAATTAGGTATGAACACGCAATGTCCTCTCCCTTACATGGTACTTTGATAGTCATCTGCAGAGGAACCTTACCTCGGTAATCATAAGACTCTTAAAAAAACCGTAACGTAAGGTAACCTTTTATTGAAAACGTCGCATAGATTAAAGTGCTGTGGAAGATTTTGGTGTGATAAGCTGAGTGGATGATTGCCGATACAAATATAAGGTTTCGCTTGTTTGAGTTTGACTTAGAACTGTATCGTGTCATTAGAAGATATAACAATTTTGGAAACGATTTACTTCCGATGATATCTAGGTTTACAAACACCTTCAAGCACCCAATCCCACCCTCAACGGATGGACACGAGGACTATGGAGTCAATATAATCTGGTCTGATTTGCTGGGAATGAGGTCAGGGTTCTAGTCCCTTTTGGGTATACTAAGATGTTTTATTTACAAAATGATATCTCCTTATCCCCACACGCATATATGCTACTTGTCTATCTCTATCATGGGTACTAGGACCGACACACGATGTGTTTTTATCACCACGTCTTACCACCTTTTCAGGCTATATGCACACATATTAATTACTCTATTGGGATAGGTATGATTAAGGAAAAAAATAACTGCATTTGCATGGAAAGAGAATGGAAAACCCCTCAGGAAATACTACCCTAAGTAGACCCGACCGGGATTCTAACCTCGATCCTCCCGTCATCAGCAGGCCAGTCCAACACGAAAGTGACACTTTAAACCAGTGGCTCCCAACGTGGGGTACGCGTACCCCCAGGGGCACGGGCCAGGAAGTTTGGGGGGGTGCGAAAATATTCGAATAGTGGTGGAAAGAGCTGCATTTACTAACAGTGTAAGACAAAAGATCAGTCAAATGCTATGAAATTAAATTAACAATATGGTGAAGGGCGGCTCGGGTTTTCTTCTATATTTGACACTGAGGAAATATCAGTTTCAAACATAAAACAGTTTTATAATCATTAATAAATTAATTAATAAATTAAATATGTTAGTTTTTATTGTAACTTTTGCTTTTTGAATGTAAAAAAATATATTTCATCTTATTATTACATTGTTTTTCAATCCTATTATTAGATCATTTATTTTCAGTTGAAACATATAAATTAGAAATAAATATTACTGGACTAATTAAACATTTTGTTAATATTAAGTGCACAATTTATGAAAATGGGCTGCCAAGGGGTAGGCAAGCGAAAAAAGGTTGGGAAGTGCTGGGTTAGAATAATTTGGTAGACGTAAACCCATTTAGAAACAATCAATAGTACAATAAGTTCTGGGATCATACTGTAGGCTAACTACACCTATAAATTTGTAGCATTATTTGAAAACACTGTCAACTAAGTTGAAAAATATTTAAAAAGCTCTCCGTAACAAATTGAAACCTTCGCTCGTTGAATCAACCAATATTGGAGCAATTTTAACTTTATTCATTCAACTAATATTCTGCTTATGATGTGACCTTTCAACTACAAATTGATCAATTAATGTTGAATCTTGGGATTTACTCTTAAGAGGGGGCAGAAAGGAGCGCGAGTTAAATTAATTTTTGAAGTTTTTTTAAAATATTTGTTATCCAAATTAGATACGTTCGACTCAATTTTCTAAACATAGTATTCCGAACTTTTTTTTAATATTTGCCAAGATTATTATTACTATAATTATTATTAGTTGTTCTGTCTTAAAACAGGCTCATTCCTTTTGACAGTGAACTCAGACCGCCAATGCACCAATGCTTCCCCCTTCAGCCCCCAGAATTTTCTTTTATTCTTGAAGTCATCCAATATTTGAATCTTCCTTCTTCCTAAGCTCCTCTTCCCCTCAACCTTTCCTTCTATGACGTCGTGCAGAAGAAAGTTCCTCCTAAGTACGTGTCCGATCCAGTTTCCTTTGCACCGAAGAATCACATCCAAAATGATTATCTTCTCACCTAAGATTACTGTGAAAATTTAACCAAAATAATTTTTAAATCTAGAGAAAAAGTTATTTTCAAACTACATCGTGATACTATGATAAATATTCAAGAACGGTTGAGTTTACTATGTCTAGAAAAATAAACTAAATGCATTTAAACACGCAAAATTTTATTTATTTTGGCCAAAAAAGAGTTTTTTGCTATAGAATCTGTAAAAATACTAACCTTAATATAAATTTATTGCAAGATGAATAAAACCTCTGTGACCTGTACTGAGTATAGTCTAATTGACACATAAAGCACCTTTTAAATATCAATGACATGTTTTCACTATAAATCTTTATAACACTTATCTGGTATTATTAGTGTTCTTTATTAGGTATTTACGCGTAATATAAATATCTAAAGTGAGAGATTCAGATCACATGACTTGACTTACAAATGTATGAGAGTAGAGATTTTTCTAGCTGTTATATAAGGCTCTTCCTATGAGAACTGGACTGTACAGAGTTCACGGGCCTCTACAGGACCTGCGGGGCTTGTCATATGTCAGCAGTTCTGGCACTTTGATATAAACACGTCCGGCCTATCACTAGAGATAACTAGTTGACAGGGGTATTACATTTACTGCACGTATGAAGGCATTTAATTGCAGTCTCGCCAGGTTGTTTCTTGGGATTTAAATTATTAACCGTTCAGCATTTAAAAAAACAAAAAAGAAGGTATGTTAATTAGGGCATCTTTTACTCTAAAGAGAAAATTATTACACTGCAATCCGCCTCGGTGGCGTAGTTGGCTAACGTGCTAGTCGTGTTGAGCCCGACTGCCGAGGATGGGGAGATCGAGGTTCAAATCTCGGTCGGGTGAACTGGGGGTGGTTTTTCCTAAATGGTTTTCCACTCTCCCTCCACGCAAATGCGGGTTCACTTCCTCTATTCAACCTTCCCAATTCCTAATCCATTAGCGTAATTAGTATTTAAGCGTATAACCCGAACGGTAGTAAGACGCGGTGCTAAATAACAATAAAATAATTACACTACAATTTTCTTAATGAGAAATAACGCTTCAAAATAACAAAAATAATCGTAAAATAGCTGACTATACCAAACATATGATTATCCTTTATGTTATTCTCCTTACATATTCCTATCTATGTGTCCTACCATTCTTTACAAATTTCCATTTTCCCCATTCTGTGGGTTTTTTTCCCCCTCTTTTAGGAAGTTGCGTTGCGTGTTTCACACTCCTCCCTAATGAGTTCAGATAGAATGAAACCTGGGTCAGGGGATTGGTCGGTAACGATCCATTTTCTTCAAGAGGAAATCATCAACTCTTTGTCCAGTGGCAGCAATGTAAAGTTTAAGCTGTGTTCTCTTAATTGTAAAAGTCATATCGTGTTCATCCCTTTTATATGTTTATATCCACCTTTCCTGTACCTTCTTCCAAATATAATATAAAAAACATATGAATTGAATGTGAAATAATTCCTCATACAATTTAACATTATTTGGACTGGACTTCCTGTGACAGGGAGATCGGGGTAAAAATCCTGGTTGAGTGTATTAAGGGTGGATTTTATTAATTGTTTTGTCACTATTGCTTAGCGCAAATGCCCGTACATTTCCTCTAAGATATATCTTTCTCATCTATATTCAATCAGATACAAAGACATGGTGGAGAAAACCATTTACAATTTGCTTAGAATGTCGTTGAAAAAACCTAATTTAACCTTTGTATATATATATATATTTTTTTTTTTTTTATAT
>CABFWO010006304.1:14274-36332 GCA_902155825.1 Timema genevievae | reverse complement strand
TAGTAGCAAGTGTGCTAAACCTATCAATATTAATAAAAATGTCAAAATGAGAAGTTTTCCTAGCACTCAATGAACCAACATACAATTATATTGCCTAGCGCCTGTAAACTAGACTGTACTGGGTCGAGCACGCACACTCCAGTCTGGCCACCCCTCATTACAACCAATGGTCGTGTCTGAATAGTCTGTCCCCTGCGCACTTGTGCACTTTACTGCACGCTTTAATCTAACACGTTTCTGGCGCCCCTAAATACATAGTGTGCATGATAGTTTTCAGACAGCAAAGTATAGCTAGAGCCATCTGGTGGCTAATTCTGAAACATGTGTTTCTATGGTAACGATATTGAATTTTGATAGTGTTTTGTCAATGGCATCAATGGTGACATATTTTTTAAGGCGCAAATTCATATTTATCATTTATCTTTAGATAAAAGTAAAATGAGGTAAAGCTATATTTTTTATTTATTTAACCCCTTTATGTGTTATTGTTAAAAATTGTATTTGGAAAACGTGCGCCAAAAATGATCAATCCTATCACAGTTTTATAAACTTTTATAAACTCCAATGCATTCATAGAGCTGTTATAAAGTAAATGAACTATGTAAAAGGCATTGAGTTTGGTCAGTTTTACTGACAGTAATTTCTGTTTATTTACAATCTCTCTCGTTCAGTAAGTGTATATTATTGTACTATGATTTGTTATATTGAAGATGTTTTGAAGAATATTCCGGCCTTTATAAATATAAATTCATAGGTAGGTTAGTATTGCTGACAAAAAATTTGTTATGATTAAGATGTTTTAAGGGACCTTTTGCCCATTTATATATTTAATTAAACGTAAGTGTATATTATGTCTATTTGTATTGAAGACAATCCCAGAAGGCAGTTTGAGGATTTCAAGAATAAAATTTATTTAAGAATGTGGTAATAATTGTTTGTGGAAGTGAAAATTCACATTAACTTGGTATTTTCTTTAGTGTAGTAATAGTAACACCGACATTTGCTGAAGAACATGTCTTGCTACTTATTAAAGATACTTCTATAGTGAACCCGCTGGGTTATCAACAACAAAACCAACAGTTAAGGTAAGCAGTCACTGGTTTACCATATTTCCACCATTAATGAAGAACATAAAAAAAAAGATTTATTCTTTTCAACCTGTCAACTTTTGTGGAGGGAACATAAACCCACAAACAAGTAAAGATTAAAATACATTGTGAATAATTATTCCTTATTGAAAGGAGATTAACTCAAAAAGGCTAACTATCCTGTGATTAATAAACTTTTGGCAAAATAACAAAGGAAATCCATGTTGCATTTTTCAAGTGTCACTTTTGTATCCATCTGGGAGACTGTAAATGATTTTGTTTAAATAACACCTAGCTTGGTTTCACAAGTTTTTAAAATACCCTATTTATCAATCTTATAACTAATTACTGTGCATTTAACCAGAAACTTAACTAAATTGTATTCAACTAACATATTTTTATTTTATATGATTAAATAAACTTTGCTATTCGTCATCAGGGAGACTATTTGTAAATTGCATATATGAACCATTGTTTAGTTTTAAGAGGGTACTTATCATTAATAATGCAACTATATTATTAACTTTGTTTAGGGTCCAAACTTTACCAAAAACAACATACGGCATACAAAATAATTTCTCAAAATTGGTGATGAAAAGATACAAGCATGTTTTATTAAAATAAATTAAAACTAGGCCATTGACAACTCAGAGAAATGTCCTATTTTTTAAATATAAATTATATAAATTAAAACTTTGTTTTCATTAAGCAAGTATTAATACTAAGTCGCATATATGGGTCTTTATAATGATGAGGTGTATGATACAAAGTAACAGATACACTCTAGTAATAAAGTTGAACTGCAAGTTTTTTGGATTATCTCTTCTAATTCCTATGTATGTATTGAATATGGCACATATCTTCTGTTACCTGGTAATGTATGATCTGTTACACTTGCACGTGTACATTATTAGCTGGTAGCACTTTTGCTTGGACCACCTTCTTTGTTACTTGGTAACATTTTGTCTGTATTTTCTGTTACACCTGTAATGGGATAAACTCCTTTGTTACCTGCTGGCACTTTATCTGTATCAACTGTTGCACTTGTAATTCTATACTCACCTTTGTTACCTGCTGGCACTTTATCTGTATCTTCTGTTGCACTTGTAGTTCTATAATCCCCTTTGTTACCTGCTGGCACTTTATCTGTATCAACTGTTGCACTTGTAATTCTATAATCCACTTTGTTACCTGTTGGCATTTTATCTGTATCAACTGTTGCACTTGTAATTCTATAATCCCCTTTGTTACACACTAGCACTTTATTTGTATCATCCGTTGCACTTGTAGTTCCATAATCCACTTTGTTACCTGCTGGCACTTTATCTGTATCAACTGTTGCACTTGTAGTTCCATAATCCACTTTGTTACCTGCTGGCACTTTATCTGTATCTTCTGTTGCACTTGTAGTTCTATAATCCCCTTTGTTACCTGTTGGCATTTTATCTGTATCAACTGTTGCACTTGTAATTCTATACTCACCTTTGTTACCTGTTGGCATTTTATCTGTATCAACTGTTGCACTTGTAATTCTATAATCCCCTTTGTTACCTGTTGGCATTTTATCTGTATCAACTGTTGCACTTGTAGTTCTATAATCCCCTTTGTTACACGCTAGCACTTTATCTGTATCATCCGTTGCACTTGTAATTCCATAATCCCCTTTGTTACCTGTTGGCACTTTATCTGTATCAACTGTTGCACTTGTAATTCCATAATCCCCTTTGTTACCTGTTGGCACTTTATCTGTATCAACTGTTACACTTGTAATTGAACGATTTATTTTGTTACTTGGTAGCACTTTATCTGAATCGTCTGTTACAGTTGAGTTTGTATTTTTGATGTCATCATCAGATAATACTTTGCCTGTAGTGTCTGTTACACTAATATTCTGCTTATTATCAATGCGTCTTGAGTAAGTTTTCATCCCTCTTAAACCATCAGGGGTAGTAAAATGAGGGATGGTAAAGTTACTAACATCTTCTTTGGAATCATAGCTACTACTAGGCTCTTGAATGTCTTCAACCTCCATTTTGACCCGTACACACGATGCTAATAAATTCCGTGTATTGGACGAATCTGAACTAGTTCCAGAGGTTTTAGGTATCCTAGATTCACCTCCAGTCACTTGAGCCTTTGTACTATGGGCATTATGTGATAATGTATTAGAGTAATTCAGTGCCAATGCGCCGTCCGACATCCTTGATGCTCCTCGCCTACCCCTGCGACCTCTCTGACAACCCCTGCGAGTACTAGCAGATCCTCTTTTTGGGGATTTGGAAGCTCCACGGAATCCGCGAGTCTTTGATCCTCGAGAAGTACTTCTTAGGTATCTGACCGGCCTACTGCGTCTACCGCCAAAACTGGGTAGTGTTTCCTCAAATGATTTGACGGAGTCCATGAGTTCGTAGAAAGTTCTCAGTGTGTCCTGTATGCGTATGTTCAAGAGTTTAAACTCTGCACAAGCAGATGACGCCTTTCTTTCTTCTTTCATACGGCTTATCTGTAAAGGAATAAAAGCAAATGGTAACCCCCTCATTCAAAAGTTTGATTAGGTGCCCTTTATTTTGCCAAAGGCATTTGGGAGAAAAAAATACAGACTACAAATTAGGTTTAAACAATGGCGCCATGGGAGTAATGAAAGCTTATCATAGCTGTTCAGTTGGATCAAGGTTTTTTTTTAACGAATACTAATTTACCTCATATTTACGTAAATAATAACATCGCTTTCAGCTTATAATATCACTTTTTGAGAAAAATAACCCCACTTTTTCTTTAAAAATAACCTTACCTTTTGCATATCTCCACTTATAATCTAACTTGAGACTAGGATAGGCAAAGCATCCAGTCCCCGGCAGTTAATTCAATACTGTTAAAGGGTAAACCCACATTATGATAAACTTTTTCAGTCATACCAGGAATTGAACTCGGGACCCTTAGCTCGGTAGCCAAACACACTACCGACTAAGCTGAGACTGCATTCTAACGTTGTTGACAATTTATTTATTTTATTTAGAAATACGTGTATTTTTGACTCTGTAAACTGTTTTACAAATTTTACATTTGTTTCCAATATGGTGGCATTGTTCAATTTAAGGTGGACATTCAGGTTCAATTAAGTTATCAACTTATGTATTATTTTAAACTGTGGTGTGATATGCTAAATTAATAAGTGGCTTATATATGTTTACTGTTTTAGTTATGTCTTATGTGATGTCATACCTTTATAGGTATCTGATATTTCTTTGTGGCGGCACGTAGAGTGACATCTGTTTTTTCACATTGAAGCTTGAAGTCATAGAAGCTTCCCACCAGCATGGCACAATCCACACAAACAACTCGGGAAAAACCATCATTTTCCTCCACCTGGAATTATTTACGTTTATTGAAGTACTCGTCACAGAATTGATTAATCCATTATGTAGATATTACATTCTTAAAATATAATTATGAATATTATTGTTAAAACACCCACCTCGGCGGCGTATTTGGCTAACGCGCTAATCGTGTTGAGCTCGACTGCCGAGGACGGGGAGATCGAGGTTCGAATCTCAGTCGGGTGAACTGGGGGTGGTTTTTCATAAATGGTTTTCCACTCTTCCTCCACGCAAATGCGGGTTCACTTCATCTAAATTCAACCTTCCCAATTCCTAACCCATTAGCGTAATTAGTACTTAGGCATATAACCCGAACGAGTAGTAAGACGCGGTGCTAAATAATAAATAAATATTGTTAAAACTAGCCCTGGGACAGCCTTGCGCTTAATTTAAAATACAGGTAGGGTCAAAAGACTTGATTGAAACTGAAATAAGCGTGTTATTTAACAATTGAATTGTGACAGCATCTTAAAATTAGTTGCAATTCAAAGCAGTAATGTAATTTTGGATGATTTAAAATATTTAAATGGAAATCACTTTTTTTTTAATATCATACAATTTCCATTAACAAAGAGGCAACATTGTCTGAAAGCTAATTTTTTTGTACAACAAAATGCAACCAACTAAACACAAGCACTTACTTAAAATTAAGACAATAAATAATATGGTGCACCGCAAAGACTTTCTTGCTCCTTTATTTTAAATTAAAATAATACAGCTTAATATTTGCCTATGACTTGGAAAATATTGATTCTCTAACATATTCTTTCGGATAAAAGTTGTTTATTTATAAGAGTCCTAAAACTGTGCAGCAATAAATGATTTTGTATCACAAAAGTTACGGAGATATGATCAAAATGGGAAATTTCTGTTTTTGAAAAGTAAGTACTTTTTATGGGACAGTGAGTGTCCATTTTATTTGTATCTAATGCTAAACAGTGCTTAGAAACAAATTGTAATCAAATTGTTAATAATGTTTTATAGAAAATTGATTTTTTCTTTTCCTTTATTCCCTTAAGTAAACTAACCTTAATTTTTGGGAATACTTTGGAAAATCTTAGATTCAAAGTTTAAACTTGATCGTTAAAATCATTTCAGCACTAGTCCCAGTAACAAACAGGCAGGCACCATTGCCAAAACCACCTTTTCCGGTTCAAGGGGTCATGAAACGTCAATATACATTAAAATCTCATATGCTATTTTTTTTTGACAGTCACAATACTTTCTCTCTCTGAGGGGTCAAGAGAAAGTGGGAGAATATTTATCAAGTGTGTGTATTCTATTATTCCAAACTAATATGTTGGTTTGTACTACCCTAACTAAAAAGGATAAAGTACTGTATTTGAAATAAGGTCACAACAAAACTTGCATTAAAAAAGTTGCCAACTTGGCCCAACCTTTGTCTTGGATAAATGCAAATAAATAACTTTAGGTCAATGATTTTATTTTTTAAATTTCAACAAAATGTGTCTTCACAAGACCTTAATTGAACCACTAGTGTTTTATTAACCTTTGCAAATAATAATTTAAAAAAAGGTAGAAAGAACTAAAATAGGGCTACACTTTAAAAAATTTAAAATAGAGTGTAAATTTAATTATACTCATAAGTAGGGACCAGCTTTGGCTTTTCTTTTCCTTGGTTGTAAGAGCTAGGCAGTTGAGATATATATGCATTTAATGTTATTACGAGTACAATACATTAATTTTATAATGTCTAGAGTTGCCTATTCATTTAGTTTTAGCCTATTTTATGAATAAGAGCCTTAATGGGCCAATTTCAACTTTGACCGCTTTCTTTTTCATAATGTATGGATTTTCTGCTGAAAGAAAGAGTCCAGTTTCTCAGAAATGATGACTTGTTTGGAATAGGTTTGAAAATAGATACTTATTAGATAACTTCCAAATAAATAAGAGCGTAAATTGGGTGGAGGACAATGGGAGCAGTGGCAGACATCTTGGGAGGAAACGGCCTGCCGTCACAGGAGAAAAGTTCAACTGCTTCGTAAACGGTAAATTTGAAATGTTGTCCCTTGACATCGCGTGAAATATAACTCAGCTTTTCAAACTATATTAAAAAATTTTTTTATCTGAAAATACATCCCATTTCATTACTGAATATCTAGAAACTTATCTAGTGATTATCAGCTTGTGACTCGCTTCGGTGGTCAAATGGGCTAAGGTGTAAATCTCGCAGTTGACTGGAATGCTGATGAAGGGGAGATCCGAGATTCGAATCTCGGTCAGGTGTATTTTATTTTAATAAATGGTTGTTCACTCACCCTTCACGCGTGGGCAGATACTCTTCCTCTAAATTTCAAATTTCTAATCTCCGCCATACTAATGTAATTAGTACAACATATGGATACAACCCAAACAAGAAGATATATTGATAAAATATACACTTATACTTTCAAGCATATCACTTTTTTATGTTTTATTTTGTATATACACATTACATTATGCTATAATTGACAAGAAATAATTACTTTTAGTTACATTTCGTCAATTTTTATTTTAAAAAAAGTTGCTTTTAGTTACTGGATTTAAAAAAAACAACTATTGTATGACCCTTGAAAAATAAAAAACTGGTGCAAAAAGTTCCCCACACTGGTTGAGTCTGTAACTATTCATTATATAATAATTGCATCTAAGGCTTTATTACCTTTTGAGAGCATAAAAAAGTATATTTTCGTTTATAAGAGTCATTATTTTAAATGTTAGTGGTGAATAGATCCTTGCCATTACCCTGAGTGATGGCATGGTTTCAATAATTTTCAAAGCTAGGAGATTTTCTTCTACATCGTCATCAAAGATAGGTTCACTGCCTTCGTTGTACATGCAGAGGCGACAATTGGTTTTCTCTGGTTCTGATTCCTCAGACCTACACAATGGGAGAACATTTAAAATATATTAGATTATTTTACTATTATATATATATATATCCATTACTGTTTCCAGCCTGTAGCCTGGATCAGTTTTTTATTAAAGCCATATATTTTCCACTACCAGCTGGCTATGCCTGTCGTAGCTTCATATGACTTATATAATCTAACTTAAGACTAAGACAGGCCCAACATCCAGTCCCCAACCGTTAATTTATCAATGTGAAAAGGGTAAACCCATATTTTTATCAATGATAAATTTTCGCCCATACCAGTAAGCGAACCCAGGACCCTTAGCTAAGTAAGCAGACATGCTACCAACTGAGCTAAGGTGTTGGAATGAATATATAAGGTAATAAGATAATAAATAAGATCAACATTGATTTTAAACAGGTTAATCAACATAATTCTTTAACTAAATAGTTACTAAACTAGAGCTAGTTTTGTAGCTAAACATATTAAGTAATATGAGTTTAAATATCTTAAGTTTGAAAACATTTAATATAATAATATATTTTGATATTACATTTTTAATTTTACATTTTAATTTTAGCCGCGGCTAGCCGGTGTGAGTCTTAAGCCTAATTGACCAAACGCTGGCGATTGTTGGGTTTGTTTCCCTTGAGGAGAAAATACCCAAGGTACCAGCCAGGAATCAAACCCAGGACTCCTAAGCTTGTAGCCACGTGCACTGACCACTACACCATGAGGTCGGTTAATAGAGGAAGTGTTTCTGTCTGACCAGTAGAAGGTTTGGAGTGTCCACCCCTGACACTTCTACACTCCTTACATTGCATTCAAAACCCTTGTAGTATTTGATTGTTGACATTTTGTTATTTGCTCAATGCAAGAAATCATTTTAAAAATCTTACGATGTAGAGTCATCCTGCTGTGGTTCCTCCGAGACGCCTGGGAGTGTGACTTCTTTAAACTGAGCCTCTGGCTCACATTCAACTGGCTCGGATCTAGAAACAACATCAAAAAAACTGTTAAAACATGGTTCTTGGCAAAGTTTAAGGCTAAGTTTGTTTGTTTGGAGTTCACTGGACAGCTACCTTGACTACATATGGGAAATAATGTTGGGAGTCTCGAATTAAAAAAAAAAAAGCACTCTCACCTAAATATACATTTTTCAGAGTATTTTTCTACATCCATTACAGTTTCCAGCCTGTATCAGTTTTTTATTCAAGCCATATATGTTCCACTACCAGCTAGCTAAGTCTGTGGTAGCTTCATATGCCTTATAATCTAACTTAAGACCAGGACAGACACAACATCCAGTCCCCTGGCCGTTGATTCATCACTGTGAGAGGGTAAACCCACATTTCACCAATGAAAACATTTTTCAGCCATGCCGGGAATCGAACTCGGGACCCTTGGCTCAGTAGACAGACACGCTACTGACTGAGCTAACTGTGTCGGATTATTTTCCTAATGCTGTTACTTAAAATATATTTATTTCACCATCCACCAAATTATTATCTGTGACAGTAATATTAGCTCCCTTATGGGAAGTAAGCACTAAGTCCAGTTTAATGAAAACATAATTAGATTTGATTTTTTAGTGAATATTAATCAATACAAGTTTGAACCATGTGAGTTAAAGCTTTGGATTAGAGAATTAATAAATTGATATGCATAGGCCTATATTTACTTTTTGTATACACAAATTATTTGTAATGTCAACAATATAAATCCTTGCAAATAACTATTAAAAAACCTAGTATACAATAAATCAGATATCAATGAAATGTACCAATTCATTGAAATACCTAAACTTTTTATCACCAAGTTTTCATACCTGTTCAGGTTACACACACATATATAATAATTACCCTAATGGGGTAGAGATGAGGAAGGAAGATTTTTGAGGTACCTAATCTAACCACATTTGCATGGAAGGAGAGTGGGAAACCATTTAGGGGAAAAAAGCAACCTCAGTAGATCCAACCGGGATTCAAACCCCGCTATATCTCCACCATCAGCAGGCTATCCTAACATGAGACCATTTAACCAGTGAAGTGGGTTATTTCTACTAGTTTAGGTACAGAAATTAGCAACAAGTCAATTGTTTATTACCGCCATGAACACAACACAAATTATATCCCTAAATATGACATATTTCAACATATAGCTAGTTTTAGAATAGCTACTAAGGGTTCCTTGATTGGAAATTACCAGGATAAAATACATTGTATTTGTACAACACCTTTGAAAATACATATTTGTGACCATTATTTAGATGATAAGACGTTAATACTTCCTTGTAAAATATATTTTGCAGGTTGAAGACACTTACTTTACTATTTCTACAGTCATGTCAAGCAAGTCCACTTGAGTAGGTATAACTTCAACTTCAACTTCAACTTCCTCTGGAGGAGGCACCTCCACTTCCAATCTCGGCCTACAAACATGTGTAAATAAACAAATGACAGACAAGAGTTTAAGCACCTTGAGCAACTTCACTATTTATATCAATACTTAGACAAAGTAAAAATGTGTTTTATTATCGTATTTATTTAAAAACATTAGATACCCTACATGTGAATATTTAGACTCAACAACTAGAGGTAACCACAAAATAAAGGTGTCTCACAAACTCCCAGAAAAATAAATTTCCTGACTTTTCCCCAATTCAATCATACAAAGTTCATTGACTAAAAAAAACCTCAGAAATGTCTGATGTATTTTCATATAGGTTGGCTAACATGTGTGGTGACGAAATAAATTGTTGTCTGCTTCCAATCATGCCCCATCCTAAATAACTATTGATAATTAATCTTATCAATAACCAGTGTTCCCAACTAAGCATTATATGGAATTCATATGTAAATTAACCAATTATTTCTGAAGGACTAATAAAATATTTAAATGTTCAATATCAGGATTTGTCACATAAAATGGAATTATTTGTAGTTAAAAATGGAGCTAATCCGATATTAGGGCGGGATTGGATTAAAGAACTAAAAGTTCAATTATTGATTCCAGAAAGTTTGCATAGTGATAATAGTGTAACTGCAAATAGGGTACATAAAGAAATGGTAGCTAACCTGTTTAGGGAATTTCCAGAAGTTTTTAATAAAAGGTTAGGTGATTTTTAAGGTTGAACCAGTTAGGTTAAATTAATAAAAAAAATTCAAGCCTAAGTATTGCAAGCCAAGAACAATTCCATTTTCACTTAAAGATAAGGTAGAGCAGGTGTTAGAACGATAAGTGCAAGAGGAGGTATTAGCTCCGGTATCCAAGAGTGAGTGGGGGTACACCAAAAGTCCCTGTTCTTAGGATGAATGGAAATATTAGAATATGTGGAGATGTAAACTTGAGGGGAGAGGAGTATACATCCCCAGTCTAACCTTGAAACGCACAAACAAATGACAACTAGTTTAGTAAACTGGATTTAAGCAAGGCCACAGTAAATATACAGGCCCCAAGGCTCCTCGACCACTGCCACGTCCCTCGACGTGCCCGACCTGAACATTGAGCACTGACAGCCAGTCTCCGCTTTGCTGATAGCATGGTGACATTGCCATGTTTACACTCCTTATTTGGATTCTTATTTCAAGTAATGTCCACATTGTGTTGTGTTCCTGGTTGCAAAAGCAACTAAGATTCCAAACC
Source organism: Timema genevievae (assembly GCA_902155825.1). Classification (NCBI taxonomy): domain Eukaryota; kingdom Metazoa; phylum Arthropoda; class Insecta; order Phasmatodea; family Timematidae; genus Timema; species Timema genevievae. The sequence goes on along the minus strand of CABFWO010006304.1, from coordinate 25,367 downwards.
CCCACAAGTATCGGCATTTCAATTTCCTAATGACGAAGTTTAAAAACAAAAATGGCTCTCAGCTATTCCCTGGGTGGATTTTTATACCAAGCAAACGTTACATGGTGTGTGTAAAACATTTCGATGGACGTTTTGTTATCTGAGAAGACGTAAGGAAATCTTACGGATCAATGTTGTAACGATACTGTTTTGGATCCCTCTCATATATTTAAAAAGTTATGGATGAAGTGTGTTTTTCTTTAAAGTATTGTATGTAAAACATCCTTTCAATACTTCAACGATGGAGAATCACACGCTTTTCAGAAATAATGTCGAAGGATTGCACCATTAAAACTTATTTTTTTTCCTCAAAATTTAACTCCGTAGTATTTACCAAACACGCAAGAGCCGTTAGTTCCCAATAGGAAGCTAGCCTCCAAGACATCTGTCTCAGGGCTGTTTTCGATTTGTTGGTTTTGACACTGGTCACGAGAGGTCCAAGGGGCAAGGGGTCGCACAATACTGCATTGCTATGCCCTGGTGTCATTTTTCAATTTAAATAATATCAACAGGATAATTAAAATAACTGCCACTGTGGAAAATTTGTCATAATGTATATTCTAAAAGAAAGTGTTCATCTCCAAACAGATGTAGTGAGAGCTTGGCCCTTTTGTACCGTTGGAATAGTCCGGTTCTTGTGATCTAGCTCAAACAAATGACACCCATTCTTGTGGTGTTTGATTTCCTGTCAGTTATTTCAATCACCTCATTTTCTCAATCAACGCAAGTATCTAGTAAAGTCTAAACTCATTCTTATATCAATCAATGGTTTAATCACTTCAGCAGGTGAGGCAGTGTCTAATGAGTTATACTTACTTATGTTTGCTTGAATTGGCACCAAGAAATGCAGCATATTTCTTGACATTGTCATATTTATTTTATCAGTACAAAACATAGTTCTATTTATATAACTTTCAAATGTGCATTACATTTAAAATGTGTTGAGTTTAAAATTAAGAGCTCATATCAGAAATATAACAAGCCTTACCTTTTTTGGGGCGGTGCAGCAGCAACCTCAGCAGTAGAAGTAGATGGTGATGTCTCTGAAGTGTTAAGATGTGGTTCTGAAGTTTCAGTGCTACAGGTAGAAGGTAAATCATCATTCTTCTGTTTTTTAAGACCCCTAGAATAACAAGATAAGTCATTAATGACTAGGAAAAGAAAACAAACCTTTTATAAAAACACCCGAGTATTAATTCATCTGCATCACAAAACGACACTTGGTGTATGTCCAAAGAATTTGTCCTTATACTGGAATCAAATTCAACTAGGTGAAAAATGTCAAACTGGACATTGGAATCGAACCCAGGACCGTTAGATTTGCATACCAGAGCTAATGACACCCAAAGCCAAAGGCCTAGCGTTTGATCATAGTAACAATGTCAAGCATAGTGAAGTGTAAAATAAGCCATAGTAACACAGAGCAGTAGAATAATAAGTAAAACAAATTATATTAAGAGCACAGGCCTTTCTATCGTGTATATTTCCAAAATATGTCACTTAATGCCAATTCACAAAGTATGCCAAATACAGTGGGTGAACTATCTTACAGAGACTTTAAAATAAAACTGTTACCAGAATAGTAATAATATAATGGTTTGGTACTAACAAAGATTATAATTTATAAACAACATACTTAAAACTAAAATGTGATTTCGTTTGATTTGGATCCTCTTCCACTCACCTTAAATCTTACATTGATTTTCTTCCATCTTAATTGTGAGAGAGAAAGTATATTGATAATCTAATAATGTAGAGCAAAGTAATTAAAGGGAATTGTCAAGTTTGGACATAACTCATATGCTCAGTTTGAATTTGAGATTCGGGGAGTTTATTTATTTAGATGGCATACATCTGCAGAACCTGATACAATTAACTATTTACAAGATACAATAATACATAGACATAGTATTGTAAACAAGCATAAAAAGCAGATTAATAATATTATTTGAGATCGTAGACATATTATGAGAATGGATAGCGGCATAGTAAGTTTTGAGCCGCTACAGTATTTAAATGGGTAGTTACTAAACAAATTTTTTTAGAATAATATAGGCCTACATTCCCTTGAAATGCAATTCACACTATCAAATTTGAAATGTTACATAAAATTCAGTCAATATTTTTTCCCCATCAGGCACAATATTTACCCCATCTTGCCTCATACATGGGGCAAGATGGGCCTTGACATGAGGCAAGATGGGGTACATAATCGCAAGTTCATTTTGATCAATGAATGCATGTAGGCATATTGTTGGCTCCTCTCCCTCCGTACACCGCTTTTATACCCCTCTATCGGAGCGTTTAAGCGGAAGACGAAGGGATGGCAGGAGGCAGTCAAGGCGGAGAGAGGAACCGGCAGCTTTATTTAAGAGACAATACATACAGGCTTAGCATTACAATACAATAATTAGTCAAATACATGGGGACATCTCAGCATCAAGACGATCAGGTACTGGTTCTTGTATTGGGCCAAATGACGTCCTATCTCTTCCCTCTGCCCTCCTCCACCTCCGCCCAGAGCTGGTGCTGGCGGAGGTGGGATGAATCCGGGTGGATAGATTGCCGCTGTCGCATCGCCCCCTGATGCAGCGACGGCGATGAACAATGATTTAACAATGCTAAGCATGTGTATTATTTGAAGTTTTTTTTATTATGAGTAAATTTTTTTAATAGTCTTGAGTTTTTCAATAAAAATAAATTATTCTTATCACATGAGCTACCCCTAAATCTCATTCAATTTAGCTAAAATTTTGCACCAAGTAATTTTTTGTGTGTGAATATAACGAAATAAGAAACTATGTCAAAAGAGAAGGATTTTTTAACAGCCTTAACTTAGGCGACTAGGTCTTTATATTGCAACAAAGCTAAATACAAAGAAAATAAATAAGTTCAAGGTTGTTGTGCCTCACTGTTCAGTCGGCCCTTATATCTTTCCTCCGCACGCACTTGCACAGGCCGCGCCAAACACCCTCTCTATTGCCTGGACCGCTCCACAGTCCATGTTCTCTGAGCCCTCCATGATGAGTTTCCCACTCTACTCAGCGCCCATGAGAACTCCTCGTTCTATTGGCTCGCGTGATGGGCACTGTCGCTCACGTTTGCACGCACCAATGGGAAGCTCCCTTTTTTCCCATTGGACAAGGCCAGGCAGCAGTGGAGGGTATTTAACACAATAATTCCTCAGTCAGGGCGGTCAGTCCGCCTCGGCCAGTCGGAGAGTGGTGACCCAACCTGGGTGCACCACCTATACGAAAGAGCTTATTAAATTGTCTTATGTTACGAAAGAGGAATATTGTTTAACCCTCTCTCTCCACCATCACCCTACCTCCCACCGCGACTCACGTTGCCGGAACGTCCTTCCGTTCCACCGCGACTAACGTTGCCGGAACGTCCTTCCGTTCCACCACGACTAACTTTGCCGGAACATCCTCATGTTCCACCGCGACTAACGTTGCCAGAACATCCTCATGTTCCACCGCGACTAACGTTGCCAGAACATCCTCATGTTCCACCGCGACTAACGTTGCCAGAACATCCTCATGTTCCACCGCGACTCACGGTGCCGGAACACTCTCGCCGACCTTTTTCCTACGCCTACCCACACGTGTCTGAACACAATGTCGCCGTCGTCGTGACATCACCCAGTTACCCCCAAAGCCGAAGGGAGGGATAACAAGGTCACTTCAGGCATTAGTCGCGTTATATGCCTGGACATGGGGATGAAACCCTAAACTTATTATTATTAGCACCACGTCTTACTACCCGTTCGGTTTATGCGCAAAAACGGTTGATAGATCAAACAATAGTGTGATACCATCTTTGTTAGGTACTACTATTCAGTGTTCTTTTTTAAACATAAAATCAACCATCCATGAGAAGCGGTATTGGTTGAGGTGAGTATTGTAATAATATTACTATATACAGACAACAGAGGGACACAAAGAGTTAATTTTCTTTAAAATCACTACCCAGTAAATGTGAGAAAGTAATAAAATATAAGAGAAAGTTATTTAGGTGTTAATGGAAGGATGACTAATGCTCCAATCAGTATAACACCTTCAAATAGCTTTTTTTTAAAAAATAGAGGCATATATTCTTCAAACAATTCCTGTGGGAGCCCCGCTTACCGCTTGCCCCCTCCCTTCCCCCTCATCTTTAGCCCAATAAGGTCCCCCTGCCACTGATTACAACACCTCAGACCCAGAAACTCTTACAGTTGTACCCTAGCCTAATTAATTGTTCGGGATGAACTTTCTTCTGTGAGCAAAACCTGAATGGATAGCTTTTAATCTCATGGAAAAAAAAATGGAAATGAATCGGTCATGTCAGGAATAGAACACGGGACCCCTAGATTCGTAGGCAGACTAGCTACCGACTGAGCAGAGGCGTCAGATGAAATATTAGTTTTAAAAAAACACAAAGGAATAAAAAAATGTAATGACAGTAAGCAATGTAATTATATTAAAATTGTTTCAATTATATTTGTATCTTATAGTTAATAAACCATATATATGTTATTAATTTCATTAATCAAATATATATATATATTTGATTAATGAAATTAAGAACATTAAGTTTAACTAGATTATTTTAGTAATGATAATGTGTAACTTACGAAAGATTAGTTTCGCTTGCTTTTAAAAAGGCTTCTTTTTTTCTCTTCCACTCAGCTTTTTTACATTTTGCCTTTTTAGTTCTTTTCCGAGGTCTTCCGAGTTGACGATTTTTAGGCATGCTCACAAACTATGATAAAAAAAAAAAGCGTTTGACAACTACGACTTTTTCACCAAAACTTTACAACTCGACAACTCTTTTAGTTTTGAACTCTAATTTAGTTTACCGTATGAGGCGTGTTTTCGCGAATGACCTGGTATCTATCTATGTTAATGAAATGTTTATGACCAAGCCGATACCAGAGCCAATGAATGACCCGAGAATTTGTGCGCCAATTTCAAAACAGCATCACTTCTTATGTTAGATTTATACGAGTATAACTTCGTAGTCAATGGATTTTAAGTTTTTGTAGATTAAAATGGACATCAATTACTAGATATAAATACATGAAAGTAAGTAGGTACTTAAAAACAGTTTAGTTATGGATAAAAGATATAGAGTACTATATGATCTAGGTCTATTTAATATTAAATATGTTCATCGTTGTTATTTTTGGGAATATATGTTTAGTTTGATATGTTGTGTAAATATTAGGACTAGTCAAAATAAACACTAATCTAACTAAAATTACAAATTAAATAGTTCATTCTCCAACAATTTGCAATAGATGTAGTATAATTACGTAAATTCACCTACCATACCAGCTTTTGGATCTACTCTACCCAAACCGCCATTTTTGTTTAAGTAAGACATCTCAAAATCGTGTTCGCGCTTCAGCTTTGTCCCAACCACTCGTACGAAGATGTAGCCAAGTCAATTCGCGAAAACTCGCCTAATAACAAATTCATACATGTGCTGCGCATGTGCAGGAGTTGTTATTACTATACATTCTAGATATAAACTTTCACCCCTCTGCAGTTTGTGACTGGCGAATGAGATAAAATTGATAAAGAAAAACTACTACTACTCTAAGGTTGTAACAAAGGAGGTGGAAGCTTCACTGAGTTGCTGTGACTAACGCCAGGAGCGGTACACTCCAGCTATATTTGGCCGCTTTGCAATACGGCCAGTCTGGGTCGCATCGAACATGGATGGGGTCAATCAAAACAACACCACTCCCGTAGTTTAACTCTAAATATTAAAATCAAAACTGATTAATAAACTACAATCCTTGTTTATTGGGTTGACATATTAAACAAAACAATCAAACCAACCCCTAAAATGTATTCCCCCATCAAAACTATATATATTGTTTTAGAAAATAAAACTTGAGATAGTATTGAAACTAATATAAAAACTGTTGATTATTTACATATTTAATTATTTCATCACTATACACAATATGTTGACCCAATTTGTACTAAGTTTTGAGAGTTTACATTGAACCATTTATAAGTGGTGTTTCTTCGTATTAAATTTCGTTCAAATACTTATAGTTTCCATAAAAAAAATTATATTATTTTAAAATATCCAATCAATTTTATGATCAATAATACATATTTATCAAAATTACAATTTAGAAATAAAAATGTGTGTCCCCCATTCCTCTTAACCTCATCAAATGGTTCTATCATGTTGAAGGACCCCAAGTATGCAAGATTTTAGTTAGTAAGCTTACCTCTAGAAATGTATGACTAAAAAAAACTAAATTTATACTTAAAATACCAAGAAACAATTTAAATAATAACTAGTATTAAATTAATAAGATATCTGCGTTCAATTACTTTTCACTTGAAACATTTTGTGTAGGAAAATGTTCATTTGAATCCGATGCAGCAAGTTCCAGCTTCGATCTTTCCACCATGGTTAACATTTGTTTCCTGTGCAAGTTTTGAGTTTTAACAGTTAAAAAAATTTATACGTAAAAGATAAATAGTACTATACCATAAAATATTCCATTATGCATTATATTTAATACCCGCTTACAAAGACATATATTCACATCTTATTTTAAAATTAGTCTCATGCGCACACAGCTGGTATTGAACACACTACTTCTTCACTTTTTGGATCTATAACGCCTTATAATATATTATTCGTACAACTTCATATCTCATGCGAGTACATATTTCTTCGATATTAAAATTATTTGATGTTTGTTACTTAAAATAATGTACCACAAAACACTTTTTAATGTTAATTTAAATTTGCAATGGAATAATTAGCTTACCTAGAACCAACAATGCACAGTTTCTTCCCCTTGTTCCAATTTCTTTTCTTACGCCTCGCTGAAAGGTTCAATTTTGCTTTCTTCCCTCGTCTGTAATCCACTTGTTTTTTTCGAATGTCCATGTTTATGTGTTTTTTCTTTTATAAATTTTAACAAATTTGAGCAAAGAGCTGACACACTAGATATGTTTGTCGTTCATTTGTTATTAAAATGTTGAAAAATAAAAAAGATATAAATAAATTAGGTATGTAAATGTCATTGCAAACATTCAATATTAAACAGAGATTTTATCAAAATAATTATAAACTATTATTAAAAGAAATCGGTTGTTTTTGGACATACCGACAGCCAAAAACTTCCAAAGAAGGTAATGAACAAGTCATATTGAAAGAGGTATATGGCAAGAGGAAGCAAGAGAAAAATCTTAGGCTGGCTCGACCATTACCTTCCCTTTCTGTCATCTCACTTCCCGGCTTCTTTGTCCAGAGTCCAGATTTAACAGATTTTAACAGTCAGATGGGTAGCGTTACTACATGCGGGATACCTCGCAGGAAAGTACAAATGCCAATATATAATTTGATTCAAAAAGAGCCATTCTACATTGCCATTTCAGTAGCCTTTTAGTTTCTAGGTGTTTGTATCTCAACGGGCAACCCAAACATGTCGTTATTTTTTGAACTTCTCAAAGTGGCAAATTTTAACTCTAAAACGCGTGTTTGTGATATATCTAGAGCGCTGTAGAAGATAGGTTCGTGTTCATTCCAGTAAAGACCACACTCGTTTGCTACTCACAGTTTTATCAATAGTAGGCTGATTGGCACTATCTCAGCTGCCTAGGCAAGCCCCTTTAATACAAACTTCGGTGGTTGCGTGTGTTAGAGAGTGATACTCAACCTTTTTGGTCAGACATTTTCAAAGGTTTTTTTAACTTACACACCTGTAGCTTCTGCAGTCTGCATTGCCGCTTGATTTACTGAACAAGTTCAGTCTTAACGAAAATAGTAACACCATTGCCCTTTCTTTACTACTTAATATTTTCCTCTTGTAATGTAATTGTTTGTAACAAGCTGGAGATTCCATAATTTGTGTTATATTTTAACTGTTAACAATAAACTATTATTCAAATAAATATATTAATATGCACATAAAACTATAATTCCACAATCTTAACGGCAAGAAAAAACCCAACACATACACACAAAATCTTAACTTGATCAATAACAAATATTTTTCTACACAGAGTACTAATAAAATATGAGTGGTTATTTAGTTATGTTTTTGAGTTAGCTATTAGGAACATGAGACTCAAGACTACTGTCACTTTACTCTGTTTACAGATCAGATTTTCAAAGGTAGGACCAAAGTGTTTGAATGTTACACCTAAGTGAACCGAACTCGTGTGGGATTCACGCCGATGTACTAATTAATTAATTAATAATTAATATTTAGCACCGTGTCTTACTACCCGTTCGGGTTATACGCTTAAGTACTAATTACGCTAATGGATTAGGAATTGAGAAGGTTGAATTTAGAGGAAGTGAACCCGCATTTGTGTGGAGGGAGAGTGGGAAACCATTTTAGGGAAAACCACCCCCAGTTCACCCGACCGAGATTCAAACCTCGATCTCCCCATCCTCGGTGGTCGAGTTCAACACGACTAGCACGTTAGCCAACTACACCACTGAGGCGGGTATGTATTAATTAAGTTAATGTGTTAGAGAAGAGTAAGGTTGCTTTTAGATGATATACACTCACATTTGCGTGGAGGGTGAGTGGAAAACATTTTAGGAATAATAACCTCATATCACCCAATTGGAATCGAACACCGATCCTCGTCTTCGTCAGTCCAGTTTATTGCAAGAGTAATACCTTAGATCATGCAGTCACCAAAGCCGGTCCCGTAATTATATTAATTAGGTATTCTATGCACATGGATGTAAATAAATGGATAAATTCTAAAATACAGTATTAAAATAGTTTTTTCAATTCAGAAACGATAATTAATAGCACTTACCTATTTTTTATCCAATTCACAAGAGCAGAACATTTATTTTTCTTTCTTCTGGTTGAGAGATAAAGTCGTTTTTTATTGCCTTTTCTTCGGTCTCGTTTTACAGAAATGTCTTCCATTACTAAACATTTCTTATTCACACAACTGATTTAAGAAAAATGAACATAGTCAAGTTGATATTTTTCCCGCGAACATCTGTGAATCACAGTACGACGCTTGGCACCACTGCCTTGAGTTTTCATGAGAGGCTCATCTTGTTCAACCTTACACCGATAGGTCGCAGCATAAAGCACCACAACACTTTGTTGAATTAAAATAAAACTGTACCACTTTATTTTAGTTTAGAATATTATGTATGTTGGAAAATAAAAATATAATTATTCTCAATCATATTAACTAGGTTTATGCTTTGTCTGCAGTTAAATAAAACCCCAAGAAAATGCGATTATTTAAAAATCATTTAAACAAAGCTGCTTAAAAATATTTAACTTTCAATTGGCATTAAATTATACTAAATGATAGAGAAATGAGTTTGTTGTAATGTAATGAAAACAGTTTTAGCCTTAGTCTTCCCACATTTAAATGAAAAGCCCAGTTTGTTTTATGCAGTGTTCCTTAAATTATTTTTTAAAACTTAAATTTGAATTTCTGGGTGGATATGAATAAACCATAAACCATGTAAGTGAATTGATCTTAACAGATGTAAAAATCTTATTCAAATATGTTAAATAGTTTTTTTTAATAATTGGGTGCAGAGAAATCGCCTTAGAAACTGATCGCACTCATCTCTCATGGTGATCTATCCCCTTAATTATTAGCTAACTTAAAAATGTGTTCTTCATAGTTAATAGCTAACTGTAAGGTCACTACTTTTATTTGGGTGCCCGGTAGCCAACCCTAACTACAACACTAGTGCGGCACCATAGGGACTTGCATGGTTAGGATGGACCCCGAGCTGTAGGGGTTGGAATGGATGGTTCGTGGGGAGTGAGACTTGAAAGTGAGTCCAATTCAGATGACTAAACTACTACATAAGTAACAGGGTAGGTAGATCTCCCGTGATGAGGGAGCAGGCACGATAGCGGGACTCGCAAACCTTCCTCTAGACCCACGATCAACCCTCCGGCGGGGTGATCTACTAGATCATATTTTATTCCGTCTTGTTGGATTAAGTTTAAAAAAAAAATGTAAGGATCTCTAATTGTTTTTAGTATTTTACCCAACAAAACAATTAGCTTGTCTTTAACTTTTAAAGTGATCCGGATTTTTATTGTTGTGATATATGTCCCGTAATACGGCGCCAATTATGGTGATACGGTGTTTTATTTTATATTGCCCTGTGATTGAGCACTATTTATAATGATATCTGGGTTTGATGATGATGATGATGCGTGCATGCCTTACTACGCTCTTGTTACCTGATTATATGCGATACTTATACTTATGAAATGAGCAAGACTTTTAAAGTTGCACATGATCTATTTAAATGATTACACCTTTGGTACTGAAGATATGATATAAAATGATACAGTTATTGTTAATTTACGGATTGTTTTTGTATGCTATTACACATTCCACGGTCTGCTGTGCTGTGTAGATTTATGTTAGTACTTCACAGATATATTACAATATTACTCTATGTGGATTCATACGCACAAGCTGCTTATATATGACCTACCCCTTGCCTCTTGGACCCCTTGTCAACAGTGTTAAAATTAACTAATAAAAAAGTTCCTGGCAACCTGATGTTGTGAAGGCTAGCTTCCTATTGGGTAGAGGGAGCCAGCGTGTCAAATGATTTATAACGGAGTTGATCTTTTAAAGAAAGAAATAATTTAAACTGTAGTGTATTGAAATTATTTCTAAAAGCGCGTGATTATCCAAGGATGAAGTATTAAAAGAATATTTTACATACAGTTCTTTAAAGAAAAATACACTTCATCTGTAGCCTTTTGAATAAATGAGAGGGGTCCAAAACAGTTTCATTACACTTTCTATACATTATAGGTGCAGAGAAATGTTTTGAAAAAGGTTACTGAACCATATATTTTTAGGAAAGGTATTTTTCTTGTACAACATTTTATTAAAACCTGCTTCGATGGATGCATGGTCTAAGGCGCCACTCTCACAATAGACTAGACTGCCAATGATAGGGAGATCGGGGTTTGATACCGGTCGGATTTAATGAGTGAAGCACACTTCAAATATCTTCTAGAGCAGGGGGCGCACACAGAAATTCTTTTAAGCGGGGGAGGG
>CABFWO010006304.1:0-13359 GCA_902155825.1 Timema genevievae | reverse complement strand
GGAACCCCCCCCCCCCTTGTGTGCACGCCCCTGCTCGAGAGGAATCTTATTTTTTAAATTTGCTGGGAGATGGTCACTCCGAATAGATTCAAGATACAAATAATTTAAAAAAAATCAAGGTGATGACTCCAAATTGCTTCTAAAAGTATCCAATTTTCAAAAATGTCCAGGTGAGGATCATTTCAAATAGCATTTAAAAACATACAGTTAAAGAATCGTTAGAGAATAGCACTTTAAATAGAATCTAGATGCATCTATTTTTATTTTTCAATTAAAGGCGAGGACCACTCCAAATAGCTTCTAGAAGCATCTAATTTTTTTTTTAATCGGAGAAGACTTCTCCAAATAGCATAAAAATAATTTGATTTTCCAAATTTGGGGAGGACATTTCTAAATAACTTTTAGGGACATCCACGTTTCAAACATGTATCGTGAAGTGGGGTAGAGTAAGTGGGGAGGGGAAGGTGGTAAGTAAGGCAACAACCCTAAAAACTTCACCTCACACTCAGACCACACAAACATAGATCTTCTATATCAGTGGTTTCCATCCTTTTCTATTTCACAGATCCCCTTAAGCCAATGAGACACGGCTCCCCCTTAACCTCCTCGGCCATACAAGGTGAAATATAAAAACTTACACATTTCTAGTATTCTACATAACTAATTATATAAATAAATATTGTCGGACAGGAAAAGAGAGATTTTTAAGAAAATTGTGAATAGCGTATATGTTTTATATGATGTGAAAATACAAATAAAAGTTAACTTAAACAACTAGTCTATATTTGTTTCGCTGGCCCCCACAGGTGCCTTCGCAGACCTCAAGCGACCCGCGAACCCAGGTTGGGAACCTCTATTGCATTCAATCTCCAAGTGTGGTACATTTAGTAGATTTATGTCAAATATAAAATGTAGAGATTATTACTAAATTGAACAAGCGGTCAGGATATTATGGATCATGAAAACGAAATAACTACTGTATGATGTATCTAGCAGCTCTATACTCACACAAAACTATTTGTTTCTGAAAATTGATAGTGGATAAACCTATTAATGTAGTTTTTCCTACCCCGGATGGAGCTGATTAATCTCCAAATGTATTGGTTCTTCAAATTGTGTTGAATCCAACGTTGTGGAAATGTCAATGGAAGTGCAATGAGGAGAAGGGTTAGCGCTGTCCCGACAATCAGCTTTGTCCTCTGTGGCTGAAGACGGGGAAACACCTTGTCTGAAAAAAAAAAAAAGTCCGTTATCTAATTTATTATTATCTATTATTAGTTTTTTATGGACCACTTGTAGGTAATATGGCATAACTAACAAGTCCTAATCTAAGAGTTAACAGTTTCTTATAGAACATTTGTGTTCACTATTATTATTACTATTATTAAAATAAAGTTTAAAAATATATTTAATATATAAGTATACTTACTTTGTTTTCTCAAATAAATGTTTCCACGGCTTTCTTCCTGTTTTTTTGCGGCGAGCACCAAGTCGTAGTTTTGTTTTTTTCCCTCTACGTTTGTCTTCATTATGTGTCACGTAATCCATTTTTTTTAAATAATTAAGAATATGTATCACAAGCAGCTAAATAAAAAATATATAAATGAGTAAGTATTTCAAATTTAATAGAAAACTAATTAATTACTGTTCCAGACATTGTTTGAGTCTTAATTATATTAAATGAGCAGACTATATTTAAGAAAACACATATAAAAAAGATGCAGAATCAATAAACCCTACTTTGACTCCGTATAAAGTGCAGTACACAAAATCAGGTAGAGAGGAGGTAAAGTATTACTCGAGCATTGGTCTTGCATACCGCCCAATAGTAAACTAAAAAAGCCGCATGCGCACAAAAGAGGGGGAATGTTTATCTCGGCTTCCCTCTTTTCCTGTCTTCCGAGCAAGTGAGTGGCGTGGTGGCGACACTATCCAGTATGAAACGTACGCCTTTGACTCTTCTAAACTACCAAATTAATCCTCAAAAAACTTAACATTTTCTGTTGTGAGCCTATCAAAAAAATACGGTATTTGTTAGAGGAAAGTTTGATCTATTTGTCTATTTATTCTATTTGTAGATGGATACGTCCTTCTATCTGAATGGTGAATATCTAGGCTATATTTCTGAATGTGAAGTACAGATCACATTGTTATCTAAGTTAGGTTGTGTGTTTAAAAAGTGTACGTTAAATGCATGAATATAATTAGGCCTGTATCATTTTTAACAAATTCACTGTTGCTATATATACTAAAAAAAATAGTCACCTAGAATCAGCAATGCATAGTTTCTTCCCCTTATTCCAATTTCTTTTCTTGCGGTGGGCTGTGAGGTATAATCTTCTTTTTTTACCTCTTCTATGGTCCACAGTTGTATTTTCTTGGTCCATTCTGACGCTAATTTTTTTTTTTTTAGCTTGCACTTACTAAAATGTGGTCAAAATGTATTTTTCAATAAAGAGCGCCACAACCTGCAAGGTTCTACCGAAGGGGATGAGCCGGGTGGAAGTACAAACAGCAAGAGAAAGAGAGAGAAGGATTAACCTGCTCGTCTGCCATTCTTTCACTTCTCCTACCTCCTCCTTCACTCTGAGCAAAGTTTGACCGGTCCTCTGCCGAGTGATGGCGTTAGTGTACAGGGAAAATGTTACCAGTTGCTACCTCCCAGGTTAATAATAATGCCAATAAATTTTGTGTTGTGACCCCCTAATAAATTATATAATTCTATTCACAAATCTCCATTCTATGTTCCTATAGCATTGCCCTTTCATTTTCCTTGGATTTAGGTCTTTAACAATCAACTCAAATATCGCTTATTTTGACTTTTCTAAGGGCAAAATTTCATATTTTAAACTATGTTTACAGATCTCTCTTATCTATAGAAACATATAATAGAGTTTTGTATTCATTCCAGTGAAGACCAAACTTCAATACTATTAATAGTTTTATCAAAATCGTGATAGAGCTGAACACTTGAGTGACACTGTATTGGCTCCCCTATGTAGGCTCCTTAACATTTCAACTTCTAGATTCTGATGAATCATTACGGTGACCCAAAACCCAAAAATGTGTCTCACAATTCTTTCTGTATTTCCTTGGGGATATAGCCAAAATAATTTAATGTATTTTGTTCCAAATATATATTTATTTTAGAGTTTGACAGAGACTACACTCGCATTTAGATCTGCTAAATAAACTTTTTTTTCTTCCAGTGAATCATTTAAACTATCAAAAAACACTATTTCAGACACATATGAGAAGAGGGAAATATTTTAGATGTCACAGTCTACACATTAATGACATGGCGCGGTTTTTTTGACGTGGCCGTCCACGGCATGGCGCTGCCGTAGAGGTTAAGGCAGATTGCCGTGGTACCTACGGCACGGTCTCGTGAGTCCCGTCGACCATACAGGTTCGGCCAGACTGACAAGCGAGCGAGCGCGTTATTAGCAGATAGCGCTCGATAGTTGTTGACGAGGAGGCTTCGAATTCTTGGCTCAGTGAACTGAGGGTGGTTTTTGACAAGTGATTTATTGTTGTGGTTTTCTCATCCTCTCTCCACGATAATGGTGATTCCTATTTGTAAAGGGATACTTTGATAATATTAAAGTATTTTAACATATCAGTTTTATATATAGGTATACATATAGATATGATTTATGATCTCACCAATTAAATTAGGCCGTTAGTAGCAAGTGTGCTAAACCTATCGATAGTAATGAAAATATCAAAATGAGAAGTTTTCCCAGCACTCAATGAACCAACATACAATAATATTGCCCAGCGCCTGTAAACTAGACTGTACCGGCTCGAGCGTGCGCGATTGAAAAATAGAACCAGTTCTATATTTCAAGCACGCACACTCACTCAGTCGCTCGCTCACTCCAGCCTGGCCACCACTCATTACAACCAATGTGTTCTATTTTATTTTTTAGTCACTCGCTCGCTCAGTCTGGCCACCTCTCATTACAACCAGTGTTCTATTTTATATTTCAGTCGCTCGCTTAGTCTGGCCACCTCTCATTACAACCAGTGTGTTCTATTTTATATTTTAGTCGCTCGCTCCAGTCTGGCCACCTCTCATTACAACCAATGTGTTCTATTTTATATTTTAGTCGCTCGCTCCAGTCTGGCCACCTCTCATTACAACCAATGTGTTCTATTTTATATTTTAGTCGCTCGCTCCAGTCTGGCCACATCTCATTACAACCAATGTGTTCTATTTTATATTTTAGTCGCTCGCCCAGTCTGGCCCTCCCCTTAGGTGTAATGGAGCTGTACACACATCACGGTCACGGTTTATTTCCTGTACACGGCTACCCTTGCACTCATGGCGCCCCACTGGGCTAGTCCGGCGCCGTGGTCGTAGTGGGGCATGCGAGTATATTTATGTGGAGCTCTTCACATGATACGGAATTTTTCTGTACTTTCATCTCGCATCATCATCATCATTACTTTTCAGTCCTGTGTTGAGCGCCAAACTGCAAATCCGGTGAAAATGCATCCCTCATTTTCGAGTTATGCCGAACCAAACTGCCACTTAGACATCGTAATAGTACATCAAACGACAATTTGAACCTCCAAAAATAATGGAAGAATTTATGCATCGTCCTCTAGTAGTTCTGTGAACAATGTAAACAATCCTCTCAACTCTGTCCCGCCCTGCATTCAAAGGATGAACCCACCATATTCTAAATTGTAGTTTTTTTTCTTCGTAAATATAATAAATACAAACAAAATACAGTAATTGCCTTCTACAAATCCACTGTGCTAACTTAACCGTCTGGAGTCAACTAATGTTATTTGGTGACTTGAAATCTTTCCGCAACGTTAATGATATGAAATTTAAAAAAAAAAGCATACAAGTTCAATGTTTATTTGTGTTAATTTTTGTTGGTTAAATTATATGTTGACAGTGTAAATTAATATTGAGAGTGAACAGTGGTGCACCCAGAAATTTACTTTGGAAAAGGGGTAGGGGGTTTAACAATCAAGGTAGTAGCCAGAATTAAATTTTGGGAGGGTGTAGTTAGCAAAATAATGTTTCATTTAAGAGGTTTGCCTTCTAGCCCAAAGGGGAGTCCAAGGATCCTCTCCAGTAAAATATTCAGAATTTAAAATTTTTTAATGCACCTAGAAGTTATTTGGAGGGGAATTCCCTAAAAAAAAAATAATGAAATTTTGATGCCTCTAGAAGCTATTTGAAGTGATCCTCGCAATTTTTTTTAATAATCTTTTTTTAGCAACTATTTGCAATGTGGCGTAGTTAGCTAACGCGTTAGTTTCGTGTTGAGCCGGACTGCTGACCATGGGGAGATCCAGGTTCGAATCTTGGTCGGGTGAACTGGGGGAAGGGGTATTTTCCTAAATGGTTTTTTAACTATCCTTCCACGCAAATGCGGGTTCACTTTCTCTACATTCAACCTTCCTAAATCCTAATCCATTAGTATTTAAGCGTATAACCCGAACGGGTAGTAAGACGCGGTGCTAAAAAAAACCTAACTAAAATGTGTCTTGATACAAAGTAAACACGGGTGACGTTAGAGGGTGGGAAATGGAGTGCACATACTACCCCCCCTCCCCCCACAATAATCTGAAGAAATGGGGCATTCTTAGTAAACCATAAAAGAAACCTTGAAGTGTTTTATTCAGAAAATCGACTAAGGTAACTTTGTTTATATGACTTATAAAATTAATTCAGTTGACATATCATTTTGTATTATTCAGTTGGTACAAATTTATTTTGTATTTTTTATTTAAAGTTAAAATGAGCTTGTTTCGTCCACTCCAATGAATATGAGAGTGTGACGCCTTTAATGGTACATACATGTCTATTTTGGGTCTGAGTATGGAGAAATAGATTCATTTAATCCAAATACAGTAGGAGTTTGTGAGAACACAGAAACAGGCTGAATGGATTAAAGGCTATTTCTTTCTTTGATTGGAACATTAAATACGAATTCGGCCGCACTAATCTTTTAGCAATACTATTTCGGCCTCAGCCAAAGTAATAATAACAATAATAATGTCCCATATATCGTACGAATTTGGCCCCATGAACTAACTAAACTTCCCTTCCTGCTTTACACATACCATACTTATGTATTTCATTAATAGGTTAGGCTAGGGTTAGGTTAGTCCACCTTGAGTAGAGCTACCAGACCTCCGGGATTGACCCGGACAGTACTGGATTTGTAATTACGTCCGAGGCTGTGTCTAGGATTGAAAAAAGTCCGGGATTTTTATATGAGTGGTTATAAAAGTTGAAGAAGAATGAATTAATTTATAGAATAAAAAACACCAAACCCTAGTAATGATTCTACTCATTTGAGGGCATTTTAGGGTAATTTTTGTGATTCTGCTGGGTGAGTTAATTAGAACGCTTTGTCGAGCCTGGTTAGGGGCACCTGGCAATTGTTCAGTGCTCCTTGCGTGTTTGATGTTTGTGTCTGAAAAAAGACTAATACCTTTTTTTAAATCTTTGTTTGTCATGAAGGGATGTAGGTCATAAAATTAGGCTTTCTTAACAATGCAATTAATTTTTCATGAAGTGTCCTGGATTATCTTGCCTAGAGTATGGTAGTCCTAACCTTGAATAACTCGTTATTTAATATCTTACGGTAGCGCTCGAAAAGACTATCAAGAGATTTCCTTTTTTAGGAGTTAATAGTTCAAAACATATTTAATTTGATTTCTAGCGTCTTACCACCCGTCTGGATTTTATGCATTTAATTACATGGCTTAAGTATTAGGACGAGAAAATGTCGACACATTTTAATGGATGAAAAGTGGATTCAAACCCCGACCTCCACATCAATAGAAAACTGGTTTAGATTAGCTCGACACCTTTTCTCTAAATGCAATAATAATAAACATCAGAAAATTTATATTTTTTTAAAAAAAAACCTTATATTTATGTTGTAATTAAATTTTATAGCTTGACTTTTTTTAATATTTATAATTGAACTTAATAATTCCATAGTCCTCGTGCTATTACAAATTCATCAGATTTATGAAAGAAATATAATATACTATTTTTCAAAATTACTATATGTATATTATACATCTATTAATTTATTTGTCTAATACATTTTAAGAGCGGAGTGAAAAATATATAACTTGAATACGAAAGTGACTTGTGCTACGTACCTGTGTCGTTTCCAATATTGTCTCAAGCCTTCACTTATTCTCTTTTTCTTGGTTTTTCTAGAGAGTCTCACAACATTTCCTTTAGTACTGTAAATGTAACTTTTTTTTACAGGCGGCATTCTTCGTTATTAACACAAAATATAAACTAACTTTAATACTAATTGATAGATCAAATTATCTAGAATAGACTAAGAATACACAGACCACGCACAGTGGTTTTAATAGAGACTACTATTTTAAACACCTGTCATCCGCGAACAGAACAATTTGAAGACGCACACATAACTTTAAATTTACCAGATATTTGTCTTTCCACAGCTGTCACTCAAGACAAGCCTATTCCGGCTTAGTTTGTGTGCAACCAAGTCTTACTATCCTTTTGAGCTAACTGATTATGCCTACTAATAAAAAAAATAATTTTAAGACACAATCGTACAAAATGTCTCAAATAGTGTATTATTTCTTGAAACAATATTTTCAAAAATAGGTTTATAGCACTCTAACAAAAAAATTTTTTTTTACCACCAATTAAGTTTTTCCTCAGAAAAAAAACATATCTTGATAATCATAAAATACAATCTTCATATATGAATTAAAAATAAGATCGTTCTAACTATTAACGGCAAATGGGCTTAAAATTAATTTTTCCAACAGACAGTTGTCGGAATAAGAAGATAATGTAGGCAATGAACTTTGTACTTTTTTTTCTCTGGTTGTAAAATACACATTCCTAGTGAGACAATGCAACTAAACTGGATATGGTAGCTTTGGGAGGGGCTCAAGCAGATATTTGTAAATCAATACCATATTTAGCAGAGCAAAGTTCAGTTCTTAAAGACTTCAATGCATTGAAAATTTTTAGTTTACATTTGGAAAGCACATGTTTGATTTACAACTTTTTGTTTATATTTTTAGGTCATTTTTTGATAAATTTTAGGTCTCAAAATCCAGCCCTTGATTATCACTAATAGAGCTTTAGCACTAAGCTTTCAGAAGTGCATTTTTTTTTTTAGATTTAAAAAGACAGCTTTCATATTTATAGGTGTTATCCATTAGCCTGCATGTTTAAACGTTGTCATTTAGTGCTCAAGTGTGTTATTAATTGTTGGTGACTGGGAGTTATGGGTTTAAATCCCAGTCTAGGGTATTGAGATTGTTTTTATCAACATCTAGAGTAGACTTGTTAGCGAACAAACTAATTTTCATAAATCAGCTCAGATGTTACACAAGCAGTAATATAATCAAAAATACGGTGGGGAATTGAGCTATTTAAAGTTTGAAATAATTGCCAATAATTTGGTAAAATAACAGCATCCATATCCTGTAGCAAGCTTTTTACAAATCTAGGTATATTCTATTACAATCTTACCATGCAAACGATATTAATTTATATTTTTAGCACAGCATCTTAACTGTTCAGGTTATACGCCTAAGTATTTAGTACACTTATGGTTTTAGGGATTAGAAAGGTTATAGTTTGAGGAATTGTATCCGCATTTTTGTGGAGGGAGTGGAAAACCATTTTGTAAAAACCACACTCAGTACACCTGATCGAGATTTGAACCTCAATCTCCTCGTGATTAGGAGTCTGGTCTAATACAAGAGTAGCATCTTAGACCATGACTGTATACACAGAAGCAGGTAGCTTATTGTCAGTCAAAAGAGTTAACTGCTTCCAATATAGGATTACGTCCTTAAGGACAATTGGTTTGTTGTGGGAGTTTTGACCGACAAAGGTGACATCTCTCTACTCAACGTATGGGCTTGCAGATCAAATGGCTTGGCGTATGGATTCACGAAAGTAGATCTGGTTTAAATTTTAGTGTTTCCTGTTAGATAAGGCTCTTCCTAAGGAAATAAGGGTTTATCTACTATTAAGCTACTTTGTTGAACTTGCTTTGGTCGTAAAGTGTACCATATTATCAGTCTCTTTGGTGACATCTCCAGGCCTATTGTTGCTGCTTTAGGAGGGGTGGGGGGATGGAAATAAGAGTTTAGGCTAAAATTTTTTGCAGTTTTTATAATTATTTTTTAACCAAAATAAATAAAGTATTGCTTCATTTGATGTATTTAGTTTAATTTTCTACACTTGGTGATCTAAACTGTTCTTGAACATTTGTCATGGGTATCTTTTAAGGTCGATGAAAACTTTCTCTGTAATTTAAAAAGTTTCCAATCAAATGCCGCTATGCTCATGAAAGATTTAATCAAGAACAGTTCAGATTGCCATGCGTAGATAATCAAACTAAATATATCTAGAGAAGTAATACACATTAGGGTTTGTTTTAACATTCCAGTTTGTTGTCAGATCAATGTGAAAGGTGCGTATTGAGACAGTTCTAATTAGAAAGAGAATAATGAGGCCAACTAAGACGACCTACTCGATCCCACTTTCATAACAGGGAAATAAAACACAACACACATATAAGCTAAACTTGGCTAACGTTTATAATATTAATTATAATAATATTTAGCACCGCGTCTTACTACCCGTTCGGGTCATATACTTAAGTACTAATTACACTAATGGGTTAGGAATTGGGAAGGTTGAATTTTAGAGGAAGTGAACCCACATTTGCGTGCAAGGAGAGTGGAAAACCATTTAGGAAAAACCACCCTCAGTTCACCCGACCGAGATTCGAACCTTGATCTCCCCGTCCTCGGCAATCGAGCTCAACACGACTAGCGCGTTAGCCAACTACGCCACCAAGGCGGGTTATAATATTAATTAAACTTAAATATAACCCTAGGACTTGTCCCCCTTCCCTTCAATTCTGAAAATCCCTATGAGCATTTTTAAATAAAGATGTGGTCAAACCAGAATATTTCAAAGAAGATTTTTATTTTTAATAGATCTGGAGATAGCAAAATTAAGATTTGGAGAAATCTTTCACATTTAAAGGATCGGCCTGAACTAATGTTGGCCTATTTCAGAATTTGAATGTTATATCCTTAAGATGCTGCTGCTATAAGGATTGCTACCGACCAGCAAGGTGCGAAGTAACGGCTACTTGTACTTGAAAACATCAGCATGGCGGCCATTAGTTCTAGAAAAAAAATACTCACCTGAACCTTTATTTTGATGTTCAAATGTTTTTATGTTAAGACAGTAGGCCTAAGCGTTTCAAATTTTCTTTTTAAGTTTCAGCCAATAGTGGGGTTCAAGTCGGTTCACATCGGTTCAGGCAAACCTGTTCCTAGAATTTCCCAAATTCGCTGAGCCGGCCCTTAATTCTTTCAAATCGGCCGCTATTCACGTTACGGTGTTTTCATTCATAATAATGTGCTGTATTAGCAAAATTCAAGGAGGAAGCTCAACTAACGACCTAGGTTTTGTCGCATGAGTACTTTGATATAATTGCATTAGGTAAGAGCTGAAAAATTAATAAAAAATATCAATTGAAGAAACTCATGGAAGCTTTTAGAAGGAAGGTTTTTTTTAGCACTAAATCTTACTACCCGCACAGGATATAGTCTCACATGTATGTACTAATTACTCTAATGCATTAGAGATTAGGAAGGTTGAATTTAGAGGAAGTGAACCCACATTTGTGTGGAGAATGAAAACCATTTAGGAAAAAACCACCCTCAGTGCACCCGACCAGGATCGAACCCCGTCTTCGGCAGTCTAGTCCGACATGAGAGTAGGGCGCAAGACCTTGCGGCCATCGAAGCAGGTGAAAATTATAAAGTTGAACCTGCAATAAATTCTGAAGCTTTAAAACATATATTGACTTTGTTGAAAATATAAAGTATGTCAATTTTCCTCATCAAAAACTATTAGGAAGCAGTTATCAACAACATGGAAGCCAGGTTGATGTACAATGATCAATTAAAATTAGGAAATAGTACAGAAAATAATAATAGTAAAATTTGGAATATTAATGAAGTCTCTTGGAAAGATGCTAAATAAAAAACTGTGTGAATTCAACAAACTCTTTCACTATGAAATCAACACCAATGATTCCTGCGACTATGTGGGAAATTTTCTAAAAAATCGACAGTCGTGAAATTCTAAGAATTGTATGAAGGGCAAAACATATTGTCAATAACGTTGGTGTTAGTTTCACGGAGTGCAGAAAGAAGGTTTTTCTACTATGAACAATAGGCCTATATATTTTAATAAAAGAGGCTGCCTCACAGTTTAGAAGGTCACAAATTTGGTGACAGTTAATATTGACCTCCCTTTATTATCTAGCACCGCGTCTTACTACCCGTTCGGGTTATACACTGACCTCCCTTTAGACTCCTTGGACCCCACTCCTTCAGTTCAAATATGGCTTAGAATAAACCACAAAGCAGATGACAACGAGATGAAAATTAGGGAAAAATTAACTGAATGATGATACTCAGATATTTGGAATTGTTTTTAAAAAAAAAGGTAAATAAATAATTTCAATAAACTATTCTTGGTCTTTATTTTACACTATGAAAGGGCGCTGCTAAGATAGAGAACCAGTTGTTTAAAAAAATATTTAATCCCGCCACTGGTTTCGAGGTAGGTAATGGTTTGAGCCTCTAGCTTTCTCCTCACGCTACGGCCACGGAATACCTTACTATACTTTATTGTGCACCATTTTTTTAATATTAATTAATTATTATATCATAAAAAGGGCAAAAAAAGCCAATGTATAGGCCTAGGTCAAATCTTGTATGCAATTATAAGTGTCATGTGAATAGTCTGGGTAAAAGTTGTGTGTATTATCATCCTAGCACAACTCCCTAGTGTCCCAATTAAGACAGTTAAATTTGACAAGTACATAGCACAAAACTGAAAAAATTACATGTTTTGATTGCGTTTTTCGCAAATTTCTTCGATTCAAATTGGAAAAAAAATTGGCTATCCTAATTAATGAAGCTATTTAATAGTGATAAAATTAGATAAAGAATATTCTAAAAAAATTGCTTCAGGGAGCCTGAAATAATATGGCGAAGCCCTTACAAGGCACAGTTAAAAGACGCTGCCAACTTATGATGGTCCGCTAATTCTCAAATTTCCTTCATTTTCCCCACAATAAACAGTACTCAAATTCCAATTTTATTTTAAAGATGTAACTCTTCCACTCTCAAATCTACATAGGTATAGAATGGGTTTAATTTCACATAAAAATGGCGGGACAACCTGTCACCCTATCTGTTAAATGTATGAAAAAAACTATCCAAAAATAATATATCTTGAGTTGGTTAACCTAATATGTAAACTAAACCACACAAATTGTGACGTCCTAACACAATTGTTCCTTATTTTTGTCCAACATTTTCATAAGGCCGAATAAAATAATTAATTTAAACTCGCGAAAATATATACGGAGATAAAAAGATCCACGACCACAATAGAATTTTCTCTAACAATGCTTTAACTAACTGTTTTTAGCCAACATATGAAAGAAAAAGGAACTAATAATAAAGTTAGTTACAAAACATTCATAAAGAGCACCAAATTGAGAGGTTTGGTTTCTCATAGTGATTAAAATGTAAAAAATTTGTTCCAGAGTGAAAAAGAAAAATTGAAAAACTATATATATATATATATATAAAGTTATAAGTGAAAATAGAGAAAAATAGAAACAGAAAAAAAATCTGTAAAGTATAAAGATTAATTAAACGTACTCAACTATCATCTAAAAAAAATATTAAGAATATATGACCAATGGAAATATATAGGAAAATATTATTCTAAAGATGCGGAAAAAAATATTGATACACGGTACTGTAATTCTATAAAGTTGTTAGATGAATTTAACCACCCTACAAAATTAATGTGTGGAACGTGGATATTCTGAAAATTTAAACAAAATTATCTTTAAAAATTAATTTTTCTCAAAAGTAGCTCTATTGACCCACCGGGTTGAAAATGCCACAATTTCTATATTTGAATCTGCCCGATCATCAGAGGAAGAATGCGTGGCTGATCGCCTACCCATACACCAACGGGTGATGTATGGATCTTTTTATTTAGCGTGTCATGTGCCATGACGCCCGTGGAATGAAGGCCATTTTCTGACGTTTCGACAAAACTGCTTGTACCTAAGTGCAAGTCATAGCCGCTATGGCGTGAATTACGGCGTACAAAGATTGACGCGCGCTAGTATGGGAAAAGAGTATGTTGGCAACCATGGTAGCTATCTTAGCCATTGATCTCTATAGTATAACTGGATGGACATACACATGCACATTCCAAGGACAAAAGCGTGACGCTCAAGTGTATCGTCT
>CABFWO010006303.1:0-33939 GCA_902155825.1 Timema genevievae | reverse complement strand
TTTATACACATTTGTTTTTATGAGAATTGGATTGTAAGTACTAAGTAATGTCGGTTCACTAGCTGTCTGTACTTAACTTGTCTACTTCTATGTCCCCAGGTGTCACAAGACTTAACCCTCGATTGGAATCTCTGCTGCTGCTGTTGTGTTGTTAACAATGAGAAGCTACAACCTCGGAGCCAGTGTCCCAGAAGATGCCATCTACAAAGATGTTGTTGTCATAGGTAAGTACTGTGAATCCTGACTGGATATATACACACATGGAGAAAAGGTACAACGTAACAAATAAGCTCATCAATATTCTTACTTACAACTTACTTACACGATGGCATTAGGAACTTGTAAGTTCATTGCCGCACTTACAAATGTACGTCACTATGTAGAGCTAGTTCTACCCAGTCCACCTCACTACATCCTATCCCTATCTTGAGCTAGTTCTACCAGTCCACCTCACTACACCCTATCCCTATCTTGAGCTAGTTCTACCAGTCCACCTCACTACACCCTATCCCTATCTTGAGCTAGTTATACCAGTCCACCTCATTACACCCTATCCCTATCTTGAGCTAGTTCTACCAGTCCACCTCATTACACCCTATCCCTATCTTGAGCTAGTTCTACCAGTCCACCTCACTACACCCTATCCCTATCTTGAGCTAGTTCTATCCAGTCCACCTCACTACACCCTATCCCTATCTTGAGCTAGTTCTAGGTCTTACCATTGGTATCTTCCCATTGGGTTTGCCAGCCAGTACCCTGAACAAGGTTCTAGATTCTCCCATTAGCGCTGCATGTCCTGTCCATCGTAATCTACTAGACTTGACTATCCTAATAATGTCTTGTAATGAATACAAGGTATGTAACATATAATTATGTAACCTCCTCCACTCCCCAGTAGCCTCATCCCCTTTTTTATACCAATTATCTTCCTAAGCCCATTATTTTCATAAACCCTAGGTTTGTTTTGTCATAAATATTTTAAATTCATTAGGTATTGAACATTTGACACTAGACAGATTGATAATGGATAATGGCTGCATAACCATCCAGCCATATCTATGATCACTAATGAGTAATAGTTACTAGCAGTGGTCAACCAACCATTTCCGAGTATCATGTTTGAATATTGAATCTCAGCTTGCAAATTTAGGCCAGGACATGATAGTGCCGGTTTCACTGAAGTAGGTCCTAGCTGGTTAGAGCCCAAATGTGTTAAATTTATATCAATACAATGCAGAGTTTGTTTGTCTTTCATGATATCTACTGCATGCAGAGGTCTGAAAAGTTGAAAATTATTAGCCCCTGTATACAAATATGTGCACCTTGTAGCTGAATTTTGAAAAAATTTAGACTCTTAATTTTTTTTTTATTCAAAATTGGATCGAAAAAATAGAATAAAGAATTTTTTTCTGTCTGTTTGAAGCAAATTAAAGTGTTGTCCGAGGTAACCGCGCAGTGAATTACTTCTGCTAATACCTAATAAAATAACCACGAAACGACATGAGATGATGAACTACTTTAGACAAATTTCCACTTGAACTTTATTATTATGATAACAGTGAATGGTTATTATACTCGACTATGTCCATGGGGACCTGGGTTCGATCCCAACTGGCTGCACTGGAGGTATTTTCTCTACAATGTGGTTAATCTCTTCCTGGCCCTCTTCATGTCGTCCCCCAATATTAGCTGAATCTCTCATCGGAGTGTAGTTGGTGTGGAGTGTGTTGATAGCGCCCTTTCAAAAAACGTGGGCATTTGCGCCCGCCTAAAATAAACCGGAAGTGTTCGTGCGCGTTGGCGAGTCAAAGCCTTGACTGTAAGTCATTTAAACAACGTATATGACGTTTATTTTTTGATCGTTCCTGTTTTAGAACTACTAGTATGAATCAATGTTGTTAGGCTAGGTTAGGTTAGGTAAGGTTAGTCATTGACCTGATATCTCTATTCTGCCAGGGGGAAAATAAAACAAAAATTAAATAGTTAATAATCAGTAAATTATCACTGAACAAATTTTTTCCCCACAAAAATAAGTGAAGTGTATATATATTTTTTAAATTTCTTATGTTAAAAACTCTCCATATATTCAAAATGCCAGACTAAAAAAAATTACCACTCTGAAAAATAAAGTGACCCATACGAAATATTTAACAATATTAAACAAAAATTAAATGTTTTCTTAAGTAAATAGTATTTAAAAAAAATGTGACTTGTAAGTGGACGCAAACACACACATGGTTATTTTTTCCCAGGGTGCAACCAACACATGTGGCCATACAGTTGGTGTGGTACAAGTATTGTTCGTCTGTTCCCAGGTAATGGTCCATCGGGCATCATGTTGTCCTACATACTGGCCGGTAACTGGCCGTATTACACCGGGCGTCCTCATCCAGATGAGATGCTGACAGCTCGGCTGAAAGGGATACCTGCTGGTCACTCTCTTCTGGAAGAGGACCTCAACTTCCTCTCTCAGGTACTGCAACTCTGACAATACTAACTTTATTAACATCACTATGCAGGTATACCAACTTTATTGACTTCACTATTCTGGAATATAATAAAAAGTAACTCTGACACTCACTTCGGTGGTTGCATGGTCTAAGGCTCTACTCTCGCAGTAGACTAGACTGCTGATGACAGGGAGACCAAGATTCGAATCTCGGTCGGGTGTACTGAGGGTGGTTTTTCCAAAATGGTTTTCCACTCTCCCTCCACACCTCTCCTAAATATAACCTTTATAATCCCTAAAACCACTAGCGTAATTAGTACATAAGATTATAACTTGAAGGGGTAGAAGATACAATGCTAAAAAAAAAACTTCGCTATACAATAATACCAGCTTGATCAACCTCGATGACAGGCATAATCAACATGAATAATTTTCTTATGCTACCACAACATTAACATCTTTACTATGCAGGTCAAAATAACGATAAAGAATAGAAAAATACCCACTTAAAAAAGGTACAAATTTAGTCTGATCAGACGTTCAAAGGACGCCCCATTAGAATAGTGTCTACTCCATGAGACTCAAGCAAGGCCGTAGCCAGGGGGAGGTTTTGGGGGTTCGAAACTCCCCTCCCGAAATTTTATGGTTCAAACAATATCAAAATTAAGATACAAGTACAAATATTATAACAAATTAGAAAATAAATAATTCATATGCCCAATTTAGGGTCAAACAACACAATATTCTAAGTATATTTTACATGACATCAGCAGCGACGGCCCATCTTCTTTGAGCGAGCGGGGATGACTGTTGGATCCACCATTTTGAAGCTTAGTTCTCGTTGGATATAAATCTCTGCGTTGCTCTAGAAGTGAACAGATAGAAAATAAAAGTACAAAATGTGCTTATATTGAATAGGATACCCCTATTAATATGCATCTAAATTAAGTCAAAACAAAGGAAAGAAATTGGGGGAAGGCGACCAATGACATGCTAGATCCATCCAAATTGAAGTCAAGTAGGTGCCGGGCGGCGGTTGCGCCGGGGTGCGCATCATTTGTTTTAGAGAAGATTTGTTTTTGACGTAGGCTGATCGAATGGAACTGTTTGTTAGTCGAAAGCGGATGCCTTCGGTGGATCTGGCTATCGAGACGTCGTGGAGTGGTAAGTCATCCACAGCATCACCACCAGTAGATAATTTGTTAGGATTAACAATGCTAGTATTTGAGGGCTACTAGCCCGTCGCAACCTATATTTTATCAAATCCGAATCTTTAATTTTCTCTCGAGTCTCAAATTTTGAAAAATCTACTTTTTGAGTAATAGTGAAAATATTTGACATTTAATTTTTTTTTAAAGTTGTTTAAGGCTCGGTGACATTGACAAATGATATTTTGTCCCATGTCAATAACCTTATAAACAATTAAGATAATACTTTTTTATGTAAATTAATTATATTTATTTTAATTGATTTAAATATGACAAGAGACCACTTTTTAACCATAAACTAAAGTGAGTTAGAAAGATCTTATGATTATCTAGGAAATGGAAGTACTAACTCATTTTGAGGTGACCTGGTGGTCTAGGGGTAAGGTGTCGGACCTCTGTGCTGGGGGTCAGGGGTTCAATCCTCGGTCCCGGCACAGTTTTATCTGATTGCCAAACCCTTCCTTCTCCTCTGACAAGACGTGTATTAATCACAACTTGTGAATGTGAGGAATGCCAGGCCTCCACATTAAACTGTAGGTCCTCCATTTCATCTCACATTCACCCTACCATTACACATTAGCGTAAGTGCGTACAACACGAACGGGTAGTAGACGCGGTGCTAATAATAATAATAATAATAATAATAATAACTCATTTTGGGTTAATTTTATATAATATGTTCCATAGACTGTATGTTTATTCACAGGTGCCTCAAATAAATTTTATGTATTTGCAGATTTGAAAAAAAAATTTGTTCATTAATTGAATCGAATGTTGATTTTTGACAGGGACTGGAAGGTCGATCCAACAATCCGATGTCGCTACTGTCGGATATGTTGATGCACCCGTATGCCGATGTTGGTTTGGAACTGCCTTCTCTACTGGAGTGGAGACATCATCCGGAGCATCAGGTGGACCATATAGTGCTGGGAAAGGGGCCCCCAGGGGGTGCATGGCAGGTACGTCGAGCTGTGGAGAATTAATGAGGATTATAATTACCAGGTTCTTTTTTTATAATCCAATATACAGTCAGATTCACTAACTTAATAAATCATAAACCCGTGCGAACCTTTGAAATTTTGAATTCAAATCCAAATCTTGCTGAGATTTGTATTCGATTCAAAGTTTTGAATCTTAATTTTGGAATATTCGAGTTCGGTTCAAAATTTTTAATCCAAATAAATCTTAGACTCTGATTCGATGTGTTTATCTCAAAATTCAAATCTATTTGTACTTAATTAACAAATTAATACAATCGGGACAGAAACCTGTTGGAGTGAATAAATAAATTAACTTGAGCTCCGGCTCGTAAAGGGACAGCATGGAGACAGTTGTTTGTGACAGAGAGTATCCTGTAATATGATTAAATAAGTGGCGTGATCTTTATTTTATTTTTCACTTCTTGAGATAAGTTACTTTTTATTAATGTTTTTTTAAACAAATCTAAAATGTATTTAAAATGTTTCCTATGATTTTCATAGCGGTTATTAACAGTAATTGTACTAAATATTGTAATTAAAATTGTATTTTAACTAGGATAATTTTATTGTTTTGATAAAAGTTCTACACCAATGTATATATAAGAGAAACTTCATTTATTGTAAAATTGTGTTTCCATGTAAACAAAATATCATTGATCTCTAGATCACTTTTGATTTATTTGAGCGGCTTGAATTGATACATTTACTTTTAAATCAACCAGCCCTGTGGTGTAGAGTGATCAGTACACCTGGCTATGAGCCTAGGGGACCCGGGTTAATATCTTCCAGAAAGGGGAATTATCCCAACGGTCACCAGGGTTTGGTTGGTTAGGTTAAGTTAGGTTTAAGTGTTTCCACTGGTTCCACACCCTCATACTCATTATCACCATTATACTCATTATCACCATCACCTCATCTCTTAGTGACATGTAAAGATCCTCCACAGAAAGGATGTACTATTAGTACATTCGGGCGTCCCCTTGACAACGGTACATTAGTACTGGATAATCTTTCCACTACTGGGCTACGCGTGATTTAGCCCAGACATGTAATATTACTATTACTTTTAAATCAAAGTGAAAGTTCACAACATAAATTACATATAATCATTTTTCACAATCGTGCTAAGTTGACCGTATGTCAGGTTTTGTGAAGATATTACAGTGTGTTTGTCTGTTGTTACAGGTGATGGACGCTAACATCTTGACCATCAGTCTGGGCAGCTGGATGCAGCTCCCAGGAGTGGACTACAGGTTGTGGGAAGCGGTAGACTCCGGAAGCGAGGTCCTGTCTTCCAGGAACTGCCGAGCTTCTGTTCGGTCAGTGGCGCGGTACTACAGTGACTATGTGAGGACAAGGAGGATTAGCAGGTTCTTCAGGAACAGGACAGTCGTGACCGCTGTACGGCCCATGGACACTGCTCTTACACAGGTGAGGTCACCCAACTCTGATTGCCGTTAGTTCGAACACTATTTCACACAACTTTGAATAATTTCATTACCAAATGTTTATGATAACCCATTTTCCTCATAACATAAATTAAGAATACTCCTTGTTTTATTTCTGGTATTTTTAACACACTATATAGTTTTTCACATACTTCAGGATTATCACAATCATCAACTGTTTCCAATCTGTGGTCGGGTCAGTCTAGTAAAATGCCTCCATCTTCTTCTATCCTTCCACCATTCTTCCTCCTTTACTTTATTTCATTCATCTCCTTTCCCTTGCACAATTTCTGTTATCTGCTCTTCCTGTCTCTTTCTTGGCCTCCCTTGGGTATTTTCCCTACACACTTCATCTCCATTTTCTTTGGCATCCTCTCCTTGTCCATACCATCTCAGTCTTGCTTCCTCTACTATCTCATGTAACATAACCCCACTCTTTCTTGATTAGCAACTGTAAAATTCATTGGGGGAATAAAAATCCTTAGGTGGCCTTGTGGTCTAGGGGTAAGGTGTTAGACTTCTGTTGCTGGGGTCCCGGGGTTCAATCCTCGGTCCTGGTACTGATCTATCTGATTGCCAAACCCTTCCTTCACCTCTGACAAGACGTGTATTAATCACAACTTTGTGAATGTGTGGAATGCCAGGCCTACCACCGTGGTTTGGATCCCACGTTAAACTGTAGGTCCTCCATTTCATCTCACAATCACCTTACCCATTAAACATTAGCGTAAGTGTGTACAACCTGAACAGGTAGTAAGATGCGGTGATAATAATAATAATATTACAAATCCTTGCCTACGGCTGTCAAACTTGACATTCCTGTACTTATAAAAAAACATAAACGGGCATTTGAACACTCAGAGTTGATTAAGAAATTTTTACAGCTGTATAAAAAAAACCAATAAAGCCCGCAAAGTTTCTAATATGATTGATTAAATGTTGGACCCTCAGTGTCGCGACTCCATCGACCCGGAGACAGGCATGCAGATACACCAACCTGAGGTTCGCTGGCAGGTGGAAGGTTACGACT
Organism: Timema genevievae; assembly: GCA_902155825.1. NCBI lineage: Eukaryota > Metazoa > Arthropoda > Insecta > Phasmatodea > Timematidae > Timema > Timema genevievae. The sequence continues at coordinate 26,824 of CABFWO010006303.1, read as the reverse complement.
CGACCACACGTGTTCCATTCACTTACGTGTGTAATCGTGTGGTGCTGGCTACGGGAGCTAATGACATCCCCAACAGACTGGGGGTACCCGGGGAGTTGGACAACCCAGACTACGTCATCCATGACTTGGCCACGCTCGAGAAGTGCCTGGACAGGCTCGTGGAGGAGGAGGGCATTGACAGGGAAGGTGAGATTGTAAAATTTGTCAAGAATATTATTACTAATATGATAATACTAGCCAATCCCGCATGACGTTGCCCGTGACCCACTGTGGTATAGGAATTATATAAGGCCCCCCCTCCCCTCCTCCTGTGGTGCCTGATTTGCCATGAAAATCTCTAAAGCGTAATTCTAAACCAGATTAACAATATTGTCTTCAAAAATTTGTTAAAAATAGCTTGATTAAAAATTTAAAAGTCCGGCTTCGAGGTGCATTCAGACCCCCTTCCGTCCACCTATGTTAAAAATTTCAAATCTCTGCGTGTCGTAGATTTGACTGGGCATCACACACACAAACAAACAGACAAAATTTCCTTTTATATATAATAATATATTTGGGAAGAAGGTACAGGAAAGGTGGATAGAAAAACACAATTCACACTTTACACTGCTGCCACTGGACAAAGAGGTAATGGCTCTCTCTTGAGGAAAATTGATCACCACCCCCCAATCCCTTCGGAGCTCATCAGGAGAGAATGTGAAATTAACAACGCAACTTACTAAAATAGGAAACACACAAACACAAAAGAGAGAGAAAGTAAATTGGTAGGTAGCTAAGGGATGATAAGATATCAGACAGTATATGTTTTACAAAGTTTTTGAGGTTAAGTCTTATTTAAACAATTAGATGGTGAACCTATTGCTTGGACAATATTTCCACCATGTCAGGTTTTTGTCATTGTAATATTATATTTAACAGTTTGTAAAAAGAGTGGACATGCAACACGAATGGAAGATTCTAGAACCATGTTCAGGTTACTGACTGGTAAACACAATGGGAATAGTCCATTGGGAAGACTTAGACACAGATGGGAGGATATTAGACTGGACCTGAAAGAGATGGGGTGTAATGAGATGGACTGGATAGAGCTAGCTCAAGATAGGGATAGTGTGTAATGAGGTGGACTGGATAGAACTGTCTTAAGATAGGGATAGGGTGTAGTGAGGTGGACTGGATAGAACTAGCTCAAGATAGGGATAGGGTGTAATGAGATGGACTGGATAGAACTAGCTCAAGATAGGGATAGGGTGTAATGAGGTGGACTGGATCGAACTGTCTTAAGATAGGGATAGGGTGTAATGAGGTGGACTGGGTAGAACTTACTGTAGATAGGGGTAGGTGGTGTACTTTTGTAAGTGCAGCAATGAACTTTTGAGTCCCTAATGCCGTACAGAGTAGGTAGGTAAGTAAAACGACTGGGAATAATGTTTGTTTATGAGAATGAGTGTCTAAAGTCCTTAGTTAGATTCCACGCGATAGCCCTTAGGGTTGTTATTATGCATAGTGTTTTCTCCATAGTGTTAGCTCCAGGTAAATTCTTTTGTTCCTTTCCTGTACTTTTCCAAACCTCTCTGTTTGTATTAACTCGCCAATAACTTTCTGTTAGACTTGTAACACGATAAAAACCAAGATTACAATTCTTTGGCACAATAAGATTTTATTCAATTAGAAAAAAACAACAAAAACAAAAAACAATGGAAAACCATACAAAGTCTTTGGGACAAACAACTTCCTAGTCTCATAAATAAAGAACGGCTGTTCAGCAAGTGAACATGGTTCCAGCATCAGAAAGGTAGTAGTGAGCTTAAAATCGAGAGTGAATTTTGAAAAGTAAAAAAGAAATAATTCAATATAAGTTAGGTCTGAAAGAGAAATTTGGAAATAATTAATGGGCATACCAAAGCATAGCCCCCTTGTCGTGCAGAACCGATTGTGCCAAAGCAACCCAAACTACCCCATAATATACCGTAGCCAAATACATTTCAATGTTTCAAAAACAATGAGTGCTCGTGTAGACAGGAAGGACCAATGAGAAACCTAGATTTTAAAACATCTCCACATAAGGTAAGTAAAAATAATCAAGGTACCTGGAGGGGGGCTAGATTGCCCGACTCGCAACTAGGTGTCAGCAAGCAATAGCGAAGGCCATCAGCCAACCTTTATGTTGTATTCAATCAACACGTACCAGAGCGGTCTTGCGAAATTGGGCGTGAGCTTGGTGAGTCGAGCACTTCTTGTAGCTCTCGCTACAGACTGTCAGTAAAATAAAAGCTGTTGTCTATAAACAATGTATCTTTTGTCCAGGTTCCCCGTGCGAAGCGCAATGCGACCCTATCCTTGTGGTAGGAGCTGGTTTAAGTGCTGCAGATGCTGTTATAGCAGCCAGGTTTAGATCTCTGCCGATAATCCACGTGTTCAGGAGCAAGTCCCCGCAGTTCAACGGCCGACAGCTGCCAGAGGAAATGTATCCTGAATATCACAAGGTACAACTATGTACACTTTTATTCTCATTAATTTGTAGGGTGAACTTTTCATTCCATTTTTCGGTAATTTGGAACGAGGGCTTTGTGCTTGAGAATTGATCTCCCACTCAGAAAGTTTCAAGGGGTATATGTTCAAATTACAGCTGGAATATAAATGTGGATATACTTCCTTAACGGGTAGTAAGACGCGGTGCTAAAAAAAATCTAACTTATATATAGGCTACACACATATATATATATATATATTTATTATTTAATACATTATTTTGAATGTAGATTATAGAATATGTATATCTATTATTATGCACCGACAGCCTTGGGGGGTACAAAGTAGAAGAGAAATTGTATCTGAGGGTACACAAACAAAAAAAGTTGACTACCACTGCTCTATGTAATGTTATACTCATAATTTGATTTCGATTCTGGAACTTTCTTAGCAATATTAGCTCATGACTGTTCTATCTTTCAATGTCTCCATGTTCCAGGTCCACCAAATGATGAATGATCGTAGCGCATCTTACCCACATTACACCGCCATGCCTGAACACAATTTGGTGGAGATCTGTCCAGACAAGAAGGTGCGGCTACAAGGTCCGGACGGGAAGATCTCTGTCCACCAGGTGTCTGTCGTCACTATCCTCATCGGCTCACGACAAGATCTTAGCATCCTCCCCTCCAACTTGAACCTTGCCTCGGACACGAGTCGGCCTGTTGACTGCCGCTCCAACCCCGTCCTCGTCGACCCGTTCAGCTACGCGGCCGTACGGGCGCCGGCGGGCATGCATGTTGTCGGGCCCCTTGCCGGGGATAACTTTGTTAGGTTCCTTCAAGGGGGGGCCATTGCGGTGGCGAGTAACATACACAAAGACAAGTCGAAACGTGAGACTGTGTTGTGATTGATTCTCTTTTGAAATTGTTTCCAACAAAGATGTATTTATTTAGAGGGCAGCACAGAAACATAAGGCTGAGGTTGCTTACAGAAGCGAGAATGTAGCAGTTATACTCGTATTTATAGGTAATAATATTTTTCTACAAGATAATTAAATTATACTAACATAATTAAAGCAGCTGAGACTTTTTGTATCTACAGTTGTTGTGAAAATAATTTTATTAGTGATTTCTTTTCATTTACCTAGGCAGGTAATATTAATATGCCTAAATGATCACTGGTTGCCTTGAATACATGTTACTACGTGCGATGTTAATTTAATTTAAATGAGATCAATGAATAAACATAAATGATTATAACATTCGTTCTTTTAAAAAACAATCTACTTAAATTAGCATATGAAAAACTATCTAGTCAATAGATTTTTGTGTTGAGAATATAATGAACTTGATGCTTAAAGAATAAAAATTTTGTACTTATTTTAATTATTGGATCTCTTCTATCTTAAGGGTATTATATTTGGATAAAGGTACAGGAAAGGTGGATAGAAACATATAAAAGGAACAAACATAATATTGAATAACACACTGGACTGCCACTGGACAAAGAGGTAATGGCTACATCTTGAAGAAAATCAATCGTCACCGGCAAATCTCTCGACCTAGGTTTCATTCTATCGGAACTCATCAGGGAAGAGTGTGAAACGCGCAACATAACTTCCTAAAAGAGGAACAAAAAAAAACACCAAAGGGAGAAAAAAAAAAGGAAATTTGTAAAAAAATTTATAGGACACTTGGAAAGGGATATTAAAAAGGAATAACATAAAGAACAAACACAGGAAATGAACAATAGATCTTAAAGTCCTGGTGGTAAGTTATTGTGTTGTTAGGTAACTAAACTCTTATCAAATGTTATGTTGTAGAGAGGACTGAAGCTAAGTTTAATGTTAAGTCATTTTTTCACATAGACTTGGTAACATTAAAATAACTATAGTGCCTTTATGTTTGAAAATAAAGAACTTACAACATTAGATTTACTTGAGTAATTTAGACGTATTACAATGATAACTAATATTTGTATCCACTTGCTTGGATTCAAACGATTTTATTTAAATATTTAATTAGTGTGTTTTCCTGCTAAATAAGTATTGTTTATTTTCAGTTGTCAAATGAATTTTATCTTCAACCGTATCCAGTCTGTGGTTGGGTCAGTTTAGTAAAATGCCTCCATCTTCCTCTATCAGCCACTCTTCCCCTCTCACTTGCACACTTCCTGTTATCTGCTCCTCCTATCTCTCTACTATCTCATGTACTCCCTGTACTCCTACTCTTTCCTAGATAACTTCAATCCTAATCCTGTTTCTCCTCGTTACATGCTCCTCACAAACTTCATTCCCATGGCCTCCACTTTCCTTGTCTCTCTTACATTCATCGTCCATGTTTCTGCTAGTTTTTTATTATAATCTTTATAATTTTATTCTCGATTAGAGCAATATTGAATCACTCCATGTTTCTCTCTGGTCAGCGTCAGGTACGCTATCGCTGTGACCAACTCTAATGGTGTTTTCCCACTGAATTATGGTTCTGTGTTTGCCTTCTGAAATAAAATGAATACAAACAATATTAAAAATGAAAATAAGCTTATTTTATAAAATGGATTAATATTATCGAATTAGTTACTATACTGAAAGCTTTATTAAAATAACCTAATATTTACACCATAGTTTTAATTTAATACAAGTAGACAGTTTTAAAAGCTTGATGAATGAGCTTTAGATAAATTTGAGCTTAAAAATTAACTCAAAAATATTTTATTAGTTTTTATTTAATTTTATACTGTTTTCATTACATATTTTTATATTATTGTGTTTACATGTTTGATCATTGAGGATCTTTTTGAAATAAAATAGAAACATTTAAATAAATATTTTTACAGATGTTTTGTATTTTTTTCTTTGGTGCTGTACAAATCAGGTCTATTATTTTAGCTTTTATTTGTGGTAAAATACTTTTGCGAAGTTAAATATCTCGATGAAGAACTTGTAGCAAAGTTGACAACCATCTATGCTAGAGACTAAATTTTTTAAAAAAATAAATCACTTTAAAAAAAGAAAAACACATACGGCATTTTTTAAATTCTTTAAAAATGTATACAAATAAAAGTGTAGTTTCATTTTTTATGACATTAGAATTAAATTAATGAGATGCATATTATATAATGATAAATTATCTAATTATAGCTTAGAGCTGGTAATATTCATCTTTGAGATATTATAAATACTTCCTCACTTCTGGTTTCAAGGATTGGTATTGGCAAGATTCTAAAGAAACATATTTTGAATGTATCTTTTTCAGTAAACTGTAAAATATTCCAATAATTATACATTGTTGAAGTATGTTTAATGTGAAGCCTCAATAGTTAAATATTGTATTATATGAGAATTGATAAAAAATAAGACAAATACATTTTCATTTATTTTAAATTTATTTGAGGTATTTAAAGTGCACTTTCTGAACCGACAGATTATATCAGCACACGAGAATTTCTATGAGCGAGAGCGAAAAAACCTACCAATTTTATGGGGAAAGGTATTTAAACATACCTTCCAGGGTTCTTTTACCTGTCCACAATCGACATGGGACCGACAGCTTTAAGCTTTACTTCCCCATCGTAGGAAGTTGTGCTACGGATGTTTATCGCTCAAGAAAAATTCTTGACCTGTTAAGTTTGAGCGACAAATAAACTAATGGATATGATGGAACAAAGATCTCGGGAGAAAGAAAGGAGGAAAATGTGTAGAATTTTCTTTTTCTTATATTATAGTATAGAGTTATACATACTAAAACAAGATTTAAAAAAAATTTTGGCCTTATTTTCTTAATTTCAATATTTATCTACTTTATCACATTTTTACATTGATTTTTTTTCCCACATTTGTTCCTCTTTCCATATTTGAGCTTTCTTGGTTCACTTTCCTCAATTTTGTTTATTTTTTCCTTATTTCAATCAATTTCCAAATATTATAAGAATATTACTGGAGTAATTTTATATTACAAAAGGGTTTGGATTTTATGTAATAAAAAAAACATTTACTTCCAGGCATTATTTTATAATAAACCATACTTGGTTTATATATCTATGCACAATGGAAGAGAAGCTATGATATTGTAAACAAAGAATTTGTGAACTGAAAATTTCATTTATTTAAATTATGTTTTTTTTTCCACCTTTCTCCGGTGCCTAATATTCGTTTGGGCTATTCACATTACTGATTCTATGAGTTTTAAAAGTTTAAAGTTATTTGTGCATTTTGAAAATGTATGTGAAAAGTTACGAGATGTTAGTAATAATGTAAATCACAAAGTGCACATTTATAACAGTTTCTAACATTTCTATAAACTGTGATTATATTACTGTAAGCGATATTACTAACAACAGTTTGTCTTTAAATAGTGATGCAATAGACCTGTTTTTTGCAGAAATGAAAGCCTACAAATAATAATTATTATAAAGTAGGTAATGTGATACTAGTCAATAATTACTAAGATGGCCAACAATGTCATCTTTTAAATTATCAAATAAGTATTTTTAATTTTATGAGCACAGTTTCTTGTGAATTGTGAATGTGATATAATTATTGCTCACAACATGAAAAAAATAAAATAAATGAAAAAGTTTAAATAAATAGTTGTTTTTATTTTAATATTTAAGTCTCGGGCATTATCGCGGCAAATTATCGTTGGTAGCGGACGACACCCGTTTAAGCCAATTCATTTAAATTTAATTGAAGGATGACTCCTGGACATGGGAATCAAATCTGGAATACTTGGTTTGGTATACTAATGCTCTACCACTGAGCTATGTAAAGGTTGGTCCTGTGCTTTAAATATTTCATCACTCAAAGTTTACGGCAGACTCGCTGATGGCCGTGTGAGATTGCCGGAGGACAAGGTTGTCGTTAAATCTAGAACATACACCACCCAGCACTCGGACGCCAATTCAGTACTTTGAAAGCGGACATCCTCATTTCACCAATGATACATTTTTTTGGCCAGGCCATGAATCGAACCTGGGACACCTTGCCTCAATGGCAGACACTGTACTGACTGAGCTATGGCATTGAACAATATAATTTAAGTTACACATTATTCACAATGTTCTTTAATTGGAAATAATGGCACTTTCGAGCCTCGATACAAAAATTCACTCTAGATGTTTATGGTTTAGATTAAGAGGGATAGCCAACACACTTACCTTGGTGATACTGGAGTAGAAGTTGTTTAGATAGAACACTATAAAACACACAAACACATTTTTAAGGACAAGCTTTCACCATCACAGACAGCTTCATCAGGTCAAGAGAGTAGTCTACTCCAGTATCACCAAGACAAGTGTGCTGGTTATCCCTCCTAATTTAAACCATGAATTAGCCTAGTGTTCTATTCCAATTAACTCTAGATGTTTAGTAATATTGGTAAAAAAGATAAGGGTGACCTGGCGGTCTAAGGGTGAGGTGTCAGACTTCTGTGCTGGGGGTCCGGGGTTCAATCCTCGGTCCCGTCACAGATTTATCTTATTGCCAAACCCTTCCTTCACCTCTGACAAGACGTGTATTAATCACAACTTGTGAATGTGAGGAATGCCAGGCCTCCACCGTGGTTCGGATCCCACGTTAAACTATAGGTCCTCCATTTCATTTCACAATCACCCTACCATTACACATTGTAAGTGGGTATAACCCAAATGGGTAGTAAGACGCGGTGATAATAATAAAAAATTAAGCCAAAATTTTGACCATGCTGTAATATGATTAGTATTTTGTTGAAGTGTAAGCTAAATTTAGGCTAAAAAATTGTGAAATATGCAGACAAACTTGACAAAGAATTTTAAAGCAAATATAAAATGTTTTAATAATAAATTTTGATTTTGTATACATAGTCTCAATATGTAAATAATACGTAAAACACCTAAGATAATATGTAATTTTGCATAGATACGAAATAACACCGAAAAGTGAGATTTAAAAAACGAAATTTAACTAAATACAAAACCATTTCTACAAGGCTCTACAAATGGGTCATCTTCTCGATGAATACTCCCACTTAACATAAAAGTTTCTCAAATAAAATGCTGTTGGAAGAAAGTAGGAAATCCATGCAGTGTTGACGGTATAGTGACGTATTCATAGCTTTTAATTTGTTCGTGCGGATATTAAAATTATAATATTGGGTATAACTTTTTACACTCTTACATTGTAGGGGTGTGTGAAGCTTTGAAACTTAGACTTGGCTTAAAAACAAAAAATTATCTTCCACTTCACTTAGAAAAAATATTCCGGCTTCAGCAACTACCGCAATTATGAAATGTTATGTACATTACAAATTAATACTCATATGGGAAAATGTGAATTAAATGAATCGACTGTTGTGGTAAATAAATTGATTTATCAGATAAGAACAATGAATTAAGCAATAAAACCTTTACACACTGATAATAGTGCATTAAGCTTTATGAATTAGTACAATTTGATATTTTTTCAGGCATAAAACACCCAACAAAACGTATTTAAACTTTAATTCGGCTTTGAGAATATTTAATACATTTGATTCGAGTTTGCTTTAAATTGTAAAAGTGGACCTTGTCCACCCCTAGTAAATTGTATCGATACCAAAATTGTGCTATATTTGAAAACACATTGTGTTGGGTAAACACGCTTTTCTTGATATCTACCATTAAAAAAAAAAGACAAATTATAACAAATTAAATGTATTTTACGTCCATAAAAAAATGCATTATTAAATGAAAATAAAAATTTAAAATAAAAAAGTTTTAAGATGTTACATAAATTACAGCCTTGCATTAAATGTAACTACAAAATAGTTTGAACAAAGTATGATAAATATTAACATTTATACACTATATAAACACATTAACATTTTATACATTATATACACACAAACAGATAACATAAATTAGAACACTTTTAGTTCTCTAATTTTCTTGATATGCAACCACACAATACTGTTTCAATTGAATAAATAAAGAGGACACATTTGTATTATGTAATAATTAAATATGCAAGAGTTAAATAATTCACAATTGGCAACAATTACTGTACATTCAAAAACCAACTTGATTAAAGAATAAAATACTTAAAAATATATAAAAATGTACCGCACTTATTTAAATAAAAATATGCTTATAAATTAAAAACCAGTCTTTAAGGTAGTAGAAAAATCGAGGTTGCATATTTTATTCACTTCAGACAAATTATGGTAGCGTTAATTTGATGGATTTTGTATTTATATTCATTTGTTGACAAATTCTTTTAATGTTTCACATTTATTTGTGATAGTAAGGGAGATCGAGAAAGCGATGGGAAGAGCAGATAACAGAAAGTGTGCAAATGAGAGGAGAAGAATGGTGGATAGAAGAAGATGGAGACATTTTACTAAAGTGCTGGAAACAGTTGACAATGTTTTTAATACTAACCATATTTTCATAAAATAAAAACTTTTCTTTAGGTTCATAATCAAACTTAAAGAAGTTTACAGCCAAGTTGTAGAGGAACAAATACAAGGAGCATACTAAATTTGGATGATTTTACGGTATAAAGATGTACAAAGTTCACACTTAGCACTGCTGCCACTGGACAAATGATGCCTTTTAAAATTAAAGATCCTTTCAAACTTGCTCTTTAAAAGTTATGATAAAATAAAACCTAGATTCAGGATTGGGTGATGTGATCAGTTTACTTTGAAGGCCAACATTACTTTGTCCAGTTGCAGCAGTGTGAATGAAGTGTTAGCTGTATTATTCTTTTGATATAGTGTTCTGTTGCTTTCCAGCTATATAAATATCAAAATCACTATGTCGTCTCATAAATCATTTACTAGTAGTTTGCGAATACAATGTATGTGACTGCTTGAATACCCCCTAAGATCGAAGGGGAGATAAGTGTACTTAATTAGATAAACAAGCAACATGGCCGTATTATGTTGAGCTTGGATGAATAATGGATTAAAAAAAAAAGAGTTGCCTTTATATTAATGCAAAGTCGCACATTCACTGAGCAGAATGAATTATTATTATTATTAGCACCGCGTCTTACTACCCGTTCGGGTTATACGCACTTACGCTAATGTGCAAAGGTAGGGTGATTGTGAGTAAATGGAGGACCTACAGTTTAACGTGGAATCCGAACCACGGTAGAGGCCTGGCATTCCTCACATTCACAAGTTGTGATTAATAAACTTCTTGTCAGAGGTGAAGGAAGGGTTTGGCAATCAGATAAATCTGTACCGGGACCGAGGATTGAACCTCGGACCTCCAGCACAGAAGTCTGACACCTTACTCCTAGACCACCAGGTCACCTCAGAATGAATTACTTGATCGAGTAATCTATTACCAAGATTAAATAAAAAGACAGTGTAGAAATACTGTAATATTTTTTATCACCGCATCTTACTACCTGTTCAGGTTATACAGATATACGAGCATTACTCTAACGAGGTAGGGCTGAGGAAGGAAGCATTTTAGAAGTATTATACCTGAATTTGTTTGGAAGGAGAGTGGAAAATCATTTAGGAAAAAACCATCCTCAGCAGAGCCGACCGGTGTTCAAACCACGATCTCCCCGTCATCAGCAAGACAGTCCAACACGAGAAAGAAGCCTTAGATCAAGCGAGTACCGTGAAATAATATAACAATTTCAAGAAGGCTCTACTTGTTGTGTCTTTATCAGTGACAGGGAGGTCGAGGTTCGAATCCCAGCCTGGTGTAGTGGAGAAGTTTACTCTTAACAGTTTCCCACTCTACCTTCATACAAATGTAGATGCATTTCCTACCCCACTTGTGTTGGAGCAGGGACAAATATTAAGGCGCGGTTGAAAAACCAAAGTATTATAATGTCTGACATTGTAAGTGCTAGAGGTATATCAAAGTCAAGCCAAGGAGCGCTAGTTTGGCTTCTTGAGAACTGAAGGGAGGAAAGAGCGACAAACTGTAAAATAACAAATAGCGGAGAGGTTTAAAGGAGTAGGAATTATTTGTAAGAGCTGGTTGCATCATTGTATTTTTTTTTTAAACCCTCCATGAATAAGACGATGTGTGTCATATGCGATGACTCAATGATTATCTAGAATAGATGTTGACAGGAAGGAAAATGATGGAAGCACAACTTGAACGGGTAGTAACACCGGGTGCTAAAAAACAATTAATAAGTTACCTGCTTCTTTGGCCGCACGGTCTAACGTGCTACTCTTGGAGCTGATAGGGAGATCTGAGGTTCGAATCTCAGTCGGGAGTACTGAGGGTGGTTTTTCCAAAACGGTTTTCCACATTCCCTCCACACAAACGCGAGTACACTTTCTATAAATATAACCTTCCTAATCTCTAAAATCATTTAGCCAATGGGCCACCTCATTTTTAAACATATTAAATAAAATAATTTAACATAACTCGAACGGGTAGTAAGACAAGGTGCTGGAAAAAATTATTAGAAACACACTTTTTTTTTTGGGTACAATACTTCCGTTATTGTTAAGCCATTCCCTGGCATGCATGTTGCACAGTTTTCTGTGCAAGCCCGGTAGCCATTTCTATACTCGTGTACTCATACCGGACAAATATTTGCGCTACTCTTTTGTTCTCTCATTTATGACTTTATTCATGGCCATATTATATAATTGTACCGGTAGCTCCATCTATCAACTTTAAAATGAAGTATTCAGTCTGGCTAAAAGTACAGTGGTTCATTGATAGATGGCATTACAATAACTTATTGCAATGAACCGTCGAATCATGCCCGCGCCATGGAACGTTCGGGAAAACAAAGATGTTGTTAGAGAAAGAAGTAATATAATAATGGTACACAAACAAACCTTTCTTTAAAACTTTTGATAGGTACCAAAACCAGTTGAAATGGTTCACAAGCAGTTCCCACTGTCACCAACTGGGACTGTTTTCAAACAAAAAAACAAAGCACCAGAATTTAGAAGCACATATATGTGACACCACCCGAATAATTCAGAAACTTTTACGACTTGACAATGATAAAGAGTAATAGAAGAAATATGGTAGCCGCGGAGAGAATTAGGATGCACACCATCTTGCGGTTTTTCCGCTGCAGCTTGTCAGCTTTTTGCAACTGTTGGTAGCCCTGCTGGACTTGCACTTGTGTTGTTTCTATGTTGTAGTCAATCCTGTCTAGAATTGTTCCCTGCAATATGAGAAGGACAGTTATTTACACTTCCCCAAACGATGATCGATTGTGAAAAAGATGTCATCAATCATGAATATTAGCTCACAAACAATACGGATACATTTTTTTTTCAGCACCGTGTCTTACTACCCATTCGGGTTACACGCTTATGTACTAATTACGCTAATGGCTTTAGGAATTAGTAAGGTTATATTTATAGGAAATGTACCTGCATTTGCAAGGAAGGAGAGTGAAAAACAACCTTGATCTACCCGTCATCGACGTTCTAGCCTACTGTAAGAGTAGCGCCTTAAACCGTGCGGCCACCCAAGTGGATAACACTGATAACTGAATTAATCATTTTATAATATAAAAACACATTTTAAAACCTTTTTCATATGTGTTTTATATATATATAATTACCTTTCTAATTTTCCCTTTAATTCAGTTATTTAATAATTAATTTACTTTGGTTTATAAATTGTTCAATACATGTAAAGTAGGTGAAGGTATAATTTAGTGTAGATCTAACTAAGATACTTAGATATGTTAGTAATATTAACTAACCAGGACTGTGGAGATGGTAGCAATTTTGGGTGGAATTGGTACAAATGTACTGACCCCGGCCCCAGCTTAAAATTAAAATATGTAAAGTATTATAAAAATATTTTACACTTTATTCTATCATTTAGGACCAATATTTCGTCACCCGAGAATATAAGTGTTCTATGTCCAATTTTTCACTTTTGTGTAAAAGAGCATTGAAGTTTGACCTTGTGTATAAAACCATTGTTACTAGATGACAACTCGAGTTTGTGTCTTCTCAAGTAATTATATACTAGTCTCGATTTCCCCACAGGTGAATCATATGCATTCTAAATAAATGTAAACACCAAATATCTAGACCACATTTCAATGGTTTGAGAGTAGCCATTGTCCAGTTAATCTGTCATGGGGAGTGCTATTAAGGCATCAAACTTTAGTGATATTCCATGCAGCATGAAACAGCTATTTATATACAACCGGGACAAACCATTAAGCTATATTCGATGTAAAAGAGTCCTCTGTTCATACCTGGTCAGCTACCATATGTGAAAGATCCTTGAATATGTCATTGAGGTCGACAATGGACTTGACAATCTGGCGGACTTCCTGTTCCCTGCGCGCTGCGGTCTGCGTGTTCTCCTCCTCCAACAGCAACAGCTGGGTCTGTGTCAGTACCCGAGAATGAGAGTTGGCCCCCACCTCAAACAGGAGGTCGATATTGTCCACGTCGTTGTCCACCTCCCATTCTGCGGGCAGGTCTAGAGGGGTGCTGAAATACTGGCGTGACCGCTCCTCTCGTGAGTTGAGTTCTGCAACATAAACACACACAGAGACAGTTGCTAGCACCGATCTGAGAGGCAGACTTTCAATCATGACATGTTTAATGCAGCGACTCCTTATGGTTCATGGATTTATTCTACATGTACATTTTAAAGTAGGGTCTGTTCTATGAGCGAGAGTGAAAGGACCTACCGATTTTGCCGGGTAAGGTATTTTCACAAATCTTCCACGGTTCTTTTACACACGCCACAATCAACATGAAACCGACAGCTTTACTTCCCCTCCGAGGGAAGTTGTGCTACAGATTTTTATCGCTCAAAAAAATCCGTTGACCCAGGCTGGGTTCGAACCCACGAACATCGGGTACCGAGTCGAGCACTCTANTACCCCAAGACCACCGAGGTCGACTAACAATAATAAAATATATATTAAATAGTACAGATACACCCCTCCTTATCAAGAGACAACTCACTTTTCAGGTAGGAGCTTTGTGATTTTCTAAACAAGGCGGAGAGTTCTTGAAGTGTTGCGACCAAAGACGATACAACGTTAAACGATAGTCGTTTCTCTTGCGTGCTGCCTTCGTTACTCTGGTGCCGAATTTGTTGAACAATCCTTTGCGTGGTTGTGAATTTCTATGGTATCACAAGAAATAATATATTAACAATTATACTACTATAAAGCCACATGGCTGACTCACTCACTGACATTAAAGTTTACCCACTTCCAGATGAGATAGAAACTTGAAACTTGGTCAACTTATAGCTTCTAGCCTGAAACCGACGGGAAAATTACAAAAAGTTTTAAAAAAATGTTTCTAACCCCCGAAAAAATTCAAAATGACGAAGCAACTTTAAAGTCAGTGCGGACCTTTCTTTGGAGGTTTCTTGTGGCTAAACGGTAAGACCTATCAAAAAACGGATTGCACCAGCAGCCATGGATTTGACGAGATCCACAAATTTGGTTCTATTACTTTTTGTCGTTTCTCCATCAGTTATACCTTAGATAGAGCAAGATTTTTTTTGGTTTTAGGTAAATTTTGCATATTTTCCACACATTTTTTAATTTCAAAACAACGCTGGAATTATATTAGTTTACATCCACTTGCAAAGAAAACTCACCAGGGTTTTGGGGGCAGAGCCCCCAACGAGCAAAGAGAGTTTTTATATGTACTTGATTACGTTCTTACCAAAAAAATTAATAAACAATAGTAATACAAATTTTCGAATAGGCTTAAAAGCCTAAAATTAATAATTAATTTTGATAGTTAAAACAATTGAATGTCTTTACACTTAAGGATATTTTTGAGTGGTATGTTCAACATAATTATCAATGAATATTAAGTCAAAGAGCGTAAGGAGGGTAGTAATAAAGGCACCATCAATGTATTTAAAGGATGGAAAATCATGGTTTAAAAACTATACTAATGGCAGTCGGTCGGTTTATTATTATTTGGGTAAAGAGTTAATCAACATTTGACCACTATTCAGGCATGTTATGAACTATACAAGCCATACTGGGTAACTTATATATTAAAAACAAAAAAACAAAAAATAATTTTAGGTTTCAAAATGTTAACATTTTCTCATTTTTAAAGGTTATTTCTAGATTTTATAATCTACTGTACATGGACTGTACTAAAAATATATTTGAAGCTAAGATTTACATTATAGAGTTAACAATAAATCAATTACTGGTATGTGATTACTAAACTTTCTATTGAAAAACATTCGTTCATTGATCACATTTAAAGAAGGAAAACTTTGTAGATTATGTAAATAGATGATTTAAATGGTAACTTAACATAAGTGCTAAGGTATTTGACCAACTTTTATTTTTTCATCTTAAAACAACAATTTTCAACCCTTTTAAACTAATGGCAAACTGCACAAGGTGCAAGAAACTGTCAAGTCAAACCATCAGTTATTTTAAGGAAATATTTTATTGTGAAAAAAAACTCGTAGGCCTATTAAGATTGCGTTAAACCCGCCATCAGGCACACCTGTTTTTTTTACACCATCGGTCGCATGTCATCCGACAGATTATCTTGTAATATTTGCTTCGTGAAGTAAAATATTACTAAAAAAATGCAATTGATTAGTTTTGACATGCTTTGTATGTCTTGTATTTAGATTTAGTTAATGAAACTGATGCTTAATACCATCGTAAACTTTTTTTTGGCGAGGTTTTTATTAAATTGGCGAAAATTATACTAACGCCATGAGGCGCGCATCATTTGAGAGATGACTATATAGGAAAATGTGCCTATGCCATGAGGCGCGAGTCATCTGCCAGATGACCACATAAAACACAAAACAATTAGTACTTGCTCTTACTTTTGTTTTTCAGTTTCTTTTGTTTTTTAATCAATTTTTTATTTCAAGAAAATCTTGCTACATTACAAATATAAAAAACAAAAAATTCCTAGGTACTATAAAACACACCGAATGATATATTTAGAGCTTGTATATTACACGTTTAGGTGCGACTCATCCACGAGGTGATGATCAATAGACACACGATTGGGCGCAAGTCATCCAAGAGATTATTACTTCTGTTATGACCTTGGTATTCACCGCATCATGGCTCTGACTCAACCGCCCGGAGGAGGGAAGGGTACCAAGAAGATACTAGGAGATGGACCGCACCCCACCCCAAGCAACCTAAATGGTGGGCAGATACGCTAAGACATCTATCAGATGACATGCGACCGATGGCGGGTTAAAAGTTCAACTTTAAAAAATTAATTAAATTTGTTATCGCTAATTTTGTTTATCTTCTCCCAAACTCCTGCGGCCGGCACACCAGTTGAAAAACGCTGCCTTAAAACCTAGGAGTAACCAAAATTCACAATGACCTTGAAGATAAAAACTCACTCTCATAACTTCTCGCATAAGTGCCTCAATTTGTTTCTCTTCTTCCGAGGAGTCGTCAAGCGTAGGTCGATGAAGGTGTCGTGTCTGTATCACATCGAGTTCGTTTATTTTCATCCTAAGCTGAGATAAAGAGTACTGCGCCTCCTCCAATCCATCGACCCAAGCCGGCGGCATTCTCGATTCGTTGTTGCGCCTTAGTTCAACGCCTAACTCGACGTCCGAACCCACCAATGACATTCGATCAGTCATGTGCTGAAAAATAATTATTTATCATCATTCTATTAAACCCTGGTTAATTAGCATTTTAATGACCATTTAATATTGGGTCACGGTGTCTACTCAACTTGACCAATGAAATTTCCCGACTTTTTCCCCGATTATTTTCTAAAATTCCCGGCTACAAGGTATGTCGCATCCTTCTAACACCCCCCTTCCCCTAATTTTATATTAATCTTTGTTATGAATAGTAATAAGTTTTAAAATTCAAATAAACATATTTTTTAATTTGTATTAACAACGTTTACCAGGAATTATAAAATATATTACACATGTACAAACAAAAAACTACAGTTTGAATAATGTTATTATTTAATGATTATTTTATTTCATATTTTGAGTAAAACATTTTCCCGAATTTTTATTATAATTTACCAAATTCCCGTTTTATTCCCATTTTTTCCTGATCACTTCAAATTCCCGGCTAATTCCCGTTTTCCCTGATTTTCCCCGATGGTAGATACTTTGAGGGTGGAGTCTTAAATAAAACCAATATAAATTACAATTAAAAGGAGTACGAGGCACAAAAGTAGAAGGGACGAAACTATGTTTTAAAGAACAACCAAAAAACCCATTCAAGCTTAACCTTTCATGTGTGAATAAATAAAAATTCAAATTAGGCCTATTTTTAAAAAAATAATATGATTGTTGGAAGGAGTCGAAGGATCAGCACAGCCTAATACAAAAGGACTCGGGATAGTGCTACAAAATAGCAAATAGGCGATTTTTCTGAGAAGTTTTATAACTATTTAGAATTTTTCCAAAACATATGTTTTGTTATAATTGGAAATTTGCTTATGTTGTTGTGTGTGTAAGTCTAAGGAAACATTAAATTTATCATAATTAGATAAAGAAAATAATAAAAGAATCCCGCCCTCTGCGCTCACTGTAGCCTTCTTATTTCTTAAAATCTGTTTATGATAGACCGTGACACAGTTCACAATACAGGTGTACTGGTATGCCTTTTTGTTGTTTTAAATGGGTCCATATGCTCTGTGTGTGTAGGCCTACGCCATTCCCATTAGGTCTGTTGACCTGACTTATTTTAAAATACTATAAATAAATTAGAGCATTCTTTAATCATAATTTTATGCCATTTTATTTCAAGAGAAATCTCATATAATTATACTGTGTGTAGGAAACTAGAACTTTCTTTGTGAAATTAAATTAACAAAAAATTAATTTCACATTTAACAACTAACAATATTAAATATTTTTTATACTAGGCGGCTAATTTTCTGAACTACACATTTAATTAAATTACATAACCTAAAATATGTAATAATTCCATTACCTGCTCGGAGTAAATATGCCTACTTTGCATTGCATTGTTTCGCATCAGAACAAACACATCCGTTAGGCTCCGGCTCGCCATTGCTAAAAAGTAACTTTCAATTCAATATTAAAAACACGCACTCCAAAAAGTGTTGTTAGTGTTTAATGTTTCCATTCAGCAGCCATGATTGATTAACTTTATTTGTTTGTTATTTTTTCTTTCAATCCTGTCAATGATGTAAGATACTACCATGATAGCGCGTCAAATAACGTTATATGCTTTGTGAGAATATGTAGTTAAATTTACAAACGTGAAGCGCTTCTCAATACATTGATCAAGGTTTATCTAATAAAGATGATAGGTAGATAGATAGATAAGCGCTCGAAAAACCTAAATATTACAAATTATAGAAAAAAACTATTGAACCAGTCAGAGCAAAAAATTACAAGAAACACACTTAACAATAATATTGCAAGCGATCCTTTAACAGCACCATCTACCAAACTAAGGAGGAATTGGATCGGCCCGCTTGACACGCGAGACCGCTTGGTACTGCCCCCTTGGTGGAAAAAGTGGAACTGCTTGGGAGCTGAAGGAATCTCCCCTTCACCCCTTTCCCCGCACTATAATGGACCTTATTTTGAATGCATTGACTTGTTTTAAGTCAAGATTAGAATTAATAAAAAAAAGTAATCTTTACTCTCCTAAGTCTCCTGATGTGTCGGTGAGCCACATTACCTCCTAGCGATAGTGACACTGGCCGGCAAGGCAGTCTCTATAGTAGGGATACTGGTTTGTAGTAACAGTATAAGTTCGCTCAGTGTAAGACTTAGCAACGGTTGTACCTGTGGTATACTGGCTAAAATGTACCAACATCAATCGGTAAAGCATCTTTACCGTAAGCAGTGAATACTGTCATGGATGTAGCTATGATCAAGACTAGTAATCTGAGTGCCTCTAAGCTAATTAGTACAAGAAACTGAGATATTAGCCTCGTATGATCAAAGATCTGATGGGCAGCTGAGGTTAAAACTTAAGTGTATGTCTGCTGACCAGCTGGTGAGAACATGGACTATTGAAAAGTGAAATGTGAGAGGAGCGTGTGGTAAAGAGAAAAAACTGTTGAAGGAAATGATTGGAATAAGAATTTATATTTTGTGTGTATGTGAAACCAAGCGAAAAGGGAGATGTGTTTTGATGATGAATAATAGTAGTCAGGCACGGTGATCAGGCATGGATGAATGGGTAGGCTTAATCATAAACCCAACAGCTAACTTTTTTTTTAGAAGGTATGATGGGTGGAAGACATTATCTTTATAGGAAATATGAATGGATGGGTGGGTACCCAAAGAGAGAATTCAGAGAGAGTAAGGTATTGTGATGGTGGAATGAACAAGAATGGCAATAAGTTAGTGAGTCTGTGTTCAGAAAAAGGTCTATTTGTGTCGAACACGTGGTTTAAGCATGAAGCTATTCACTTGTATAGGTGACAAGCAAAACCAGATATGATTCCTACTTACAAGTAATCTGATCGTAAGATATTCACGCAATAATAACATTAATTTTAAAATGCGAAGTATGTATTGTGTTTGATAGAAATCAGAAATATACAGTTATTTAAATTTTTTTTATTGAAATATGACTTTATGCCTACAAAATTGTGGAAATATAACCTAAAATTGAAAACTGCTCAAAATTTGCACGTATATGCAAATTAAAATGTTTATATTTGGAGCCAAGTTAACACAAACAAATGTTTATAATTTATTAAGCATTAAATTTGAGATTAAACTAAAAATATGATATGTCATAAACATTCGAGCCCCAATAATAATTATTTTAGTATTTTATGTATAGGCCTATAAATTGTCTTTTTTAGTTTTCAATTCAAGAGTGAGATAAGTTTATTTAGCTGTTGGATGTATTTTTTTACACAGCTTACTAAACGTCCGGGCTATACACATTTTTCTCTAATTAAGTAGGGGTGAGGAAGGTAGTGTTCAGAATAAAAGTATCAGAATTTTCTTTGAGGGAAAGTGGAAAAACAACCTTCAATACACCCAGCCGAGATTCAAACCCGACTTTCTGGTCACTGGCACACCAGATCAGATGGGCGGCTTAACATGAAATCACCGTGCCCATCATGCTTTTTTTATCCAGCGTTCAAAGAACCTTGTAGATCGATCACGCGTTGCCCAAATGATTCCTCTCCATCTCTTCCAGTCCTGAGTTCAGGACACCAAAGTCTGCCTGTAAAATATATGTGTAAACGTAAAAGTAGCAAACCACACAAAATTGCCAATCGAGCCACCGAGGTTAATAATAACCATATAAAAACGTTTAAGGAATAAAGATAGATGGTAGCACAAATGCGGAACCTACCCTCCCAAAAATTTGAACTTCTTTCGAACTTTGTGGCGGTCAACAGTTCGCGATAAATAGTTAACAGAAATGAGATCATTTTTAAAATGTGACTCATCCGATGCAAATAAGTGCGCGTTAGCTCATCGTTTATACTTTATATAATAAATTAAACTATATTCTTAAAACGATACGTACCAGTCGGCGTTTTTATTTGCCTGCCATCCATTTGACATGCACCAGTTCGTTAAACTTTTCTCCAATCCGTCCGATTCATAACAGTATTCGTTTGTCCTAATGTGCGGTGAACGTTTATTAAAATCTAAGTTATCCTATAGAAAGTTATTTCACGTTTACGGTCATATTTAATTTTTTTTTAAAATATACATTTTTTATGTGATTTTTTCCAACATTCATCTTTAATAAGTTAATATATTACTTGGTGCAGAATCAAATTTCTCAAGAGGAGTGGTACCAGATTATAAGACAACGGCTGCTTATGGTTGAGTACGGTATGGTTAGCTAATTATAATTATATTATATAATGTTTAATTTAATGTTGTCTGGATATGTTCCAAAATAGTTTACCAAAAAATTCTTCCCCAACAATGTGTTTTTAAAGCTCATTTAAGGAGAAGGGTATAAAATAATAGCAAAGAAGATTCAATTTTATTATTTACTACTCCTTATCAAATAAATATGAACATTATTTTTTTAAATGTGTTTTTACATAGGATCTAGGCCCTACACAGAAACAAGACAACCAATGTTTTAAATATTGGGGTCACATTTTTAGACTAAGAAAGTGCATAAATAATTATTATATATGAACAAGCTCGGAACTAGGAAGGAACATATCTTTCAAGTTTTTATTCCGTGACGCTTTGATAATTTCATTGTTGGCGAGAAGCACAGTGAAAAGCTTTGATACAGGAAATTCACTTTACTTCCCTGACTGTTATTATGAAACATCGTATCGTGTTCGTTTATTGGATTTGATTGTGATAGTTGGTACCTACTTCGTTTTTATTCGGGTTTCTCAAATCGTCAGTATTGAAAAAAACAAAACAAAAAAAACACTTAAGTCTTAAAGGGTATTTACAAACACTTTGGATAATCTGCATCAAATTATTTAAATAACAACGTAACACTAGTGATATCCATGCATGAATATGTGTTTTAAGGTATAATTAGTATTGGATGTAAACAAACGCATCACACTCAGTGACTTGTAACGCTAAGTTCGACATTATTGTTTGGCTATTTTTTTTTAATTAGAAAATTTTAACACCATGATTATTTGCGGGCAATCGTTTAGACCTTAGAGTAAATACAAAGCGACAGGTTCTTTATTTGAGAAACATTTATGTTAAAACTCTTTGTAATTTATTGAAAAGCTATCAGAAATATTACATTTACTTCATCAAGTTAAAATCATAATAAGTTAAATCTGTTTTAATTTTTACAAAAATAAATAAATAATAATCTCGCAACTATTATACTTAAAATATAGGCCTATTATTTTTTATTTCAATTTCATTACATTACTCGTAATAATAATAATAATAATAATAATAATAATAATAATAATAATAATAATCATCATCATCACCAACAACTGTTTCCAGCCTATGGCCGGGTCAGTTTAGTAAATTGCGAACATTTTCCTCTGTCCATCCACTATTCTTCCTCCTTTAATTGCGTCCATTCTCCTCCCACTTGCACACTTCCTGTTTTCTGCTCCTCCCATGCGAATGACCCCCCATCGGTGGACACGTGGCTTAAGGCGCTTATCTCATCTGGTATGTTTTTCCTGTGACAAGGAGGTCAGTATTCGAATCCCGGGGTGGTGTATTTAAGATGGGTTTCATAAATAGGGCTTAACTCTCTCTGTACGCAAACGCTGGTACACTTCATCTAAATTATACCTTTCTCACCCCTATACCATTATAACAAAAAGTATTTTAACATTCTTGAATTGACAGGGAAGTTTGTCCAAACCAGGATTAATTATTTTTTATTTATTTTAAGGAAGTAGGCTAATGAACGTTTTTTGAAAATTGTTTTAATAAACTATTTAGAAATTCGGTTGACAAAATGTGTTTTTTTTTCCATATGGTGGGTGATGGGATTTGCAGTACGTATGAGAAATAAAATAAAATTTAGTTATTTTTCCACAAGTTCTTTTTTTTCCGCCAGCCAAATAAATACGCGTATAGCGGTGTTCAAATAAATAATAGTGTTTTTTTACACTGTTTACCTACAGTAAAACCTACGATAACCGAAGTAAAAGGGGCTGAACCCATTTCGGATATAAGCAAATTTTCGAATATAAAATTAATAATACCCCTGTGAAGAGCTAAAAGGTAAAATATTATAAATTATCTAACATACATAGTTACAGAAAAGTTTTTTTTGTGTATGTGTATATAGTATTCAAATAAATAATTATTCAAGATAATAAAAAACACAACAAAACTAAATTTATCATTTCTTCTTAAAAAATAAAAGTATGACATTTTCTTTTGACTATTTTTTTTCTTTCGATTTGTAGGGCCTATATCTTAACAAATAGAGGTTTTACCGACGTTAAACCTTTATTTGGCAGATCGGCTACTCAAAAAACAACAAAACATAAAAACAAATGCGTTTAGGCCTAACCGTTTCGGACATGGAAGGTTTTACTGTATATCAAGAAACATGACTAGAGAGTGAAAAAAGTATCGATACTTTACTAATATCGATATTTTCCTTTCGATATTAGTATTTTTAATCGATACTTTTACTGATATCAGTACTTACACTCCGGTATCAGATTGGTATCGAAAGAAACAACTTTTTTTTGTTATAGTCACGTATGCTTGTATTAAATGTTTAACTATGGTTAAAGAAGGGTACAAAATATTTTGGAAAAAATATATTATTAATCATATTTATCTATTAATTAACTTTCCATCAGCCACATTTTCATAGACATTTTGAAAACTGGTTTGGTAACATCTTTTATAATATCCATGATACAATCCTATCTATCAAACCTTTCAAGTTCCAACACATAACACAGACGCGATAGATCTAAATATACCATAAAATGGTTAAATCATTATATTTTCAGTGTTTAAATAAATATGAAAATACGATTATTACTATGCAAAAGTTAAAATTATTATTTGATTTAAAAAAATCCCGATTAAAATTTCGATGCTGATACTTTAATGTTAAAGATACTTTTATTTCGATACTAGTACGGTATCGATATTTTTCTTCCGATACTTTAAATGAGTATGGTATCAATATTTTTCTTCCGATACTTTAAATGAGTACGGTATCGATATTTTTCTTCCGATACTTTAAATGAGTACGGTATCGATATTTTTCTTCCAATACTTTTAATGAGTACAGTATCGATACTTTTCTTTCGATACTTTAAATGAGTACGGTATCGATATTTTTCTTCCGATACTTTAAATGAGTACGGTATCGATATTTTTCTTCCGATACTTTAAATGAGTACGGTATCGATATTTTTCTTCCAATACTTTTAATGAGTACAGTATCGATACTTTTCTTTCGATACCATATCCTTAACCATGACTTATCGCAAGCCTCTAGCCAAGCCGATGTGCTCTTATTGTTGTTGTTTTTTTTACTCTCGAGAGGTCTGAATTGGTGTCGAAGCCCCGGCCGGGTGAACCAGGGCTTGTTTACCACATTGTTGTTTGCCTTACTTCACTCTACACTATTATACTTCTCATCGTGCGGTCTTAAATAAGTATAAGTTGCAAATAGCTCGATTGGACACTAAAACGCTTAGCATAAAAAAAGGGTCAAATCCCTCAGCAGTATTAAGGTGGGGGATAAAGTGGACGCGTGAAAAGGTTCGTGTTTTTGCAGTTTTTATGACAAAACTTTTTTTTTTTACCAAAATAAATATAATATTGCTCAAGTACAAACATAGTTTAGTTTCCTCCCCCCGGTGATATCAACAGTTGTTGAATATCTTTAATAAGCATGGCGGCATTAGATGACAAACTTTTTAAATGAAGAGAAAAAGTTATCATTAAATTCCAGGACACCTTTGACAGATATTCATTCAACAACTGTTGATATCAATATGTGAAGAAGAAAATTAAACTATATTATGTTTTTACTGGAGACAGATTTGATTATTTTTTTTCCAAACAAGTTTTTTGCTATAAAAAACTGCAAAAAACATTGTCCTTTTCTCGCGTTCCCTTCACTTCCACCTTAAATGGTTGGGGAGCCACTCTCCCCGCCTCCCCCCTCAATCCCTCAACCCCAATAAAAATAGATATGTGTTGTCAGCAGTGTTGCCGTGATCCTCTCTACTTTCTCCTAGTCACTTTATATCTCCGCTCCACCCTGGCAGTTTCGAGCTCCGTGGGTGACGGAGATGGGTCTCTAGGGGTAAGGGGAGGGGGCTGCAATCAATTCCCTCCAAGGGACACGGTCTATTCTTGTCCTTGAGCTGTCCACCTGACTGACCTCACCATCATTCCTTACAGACCCGAGTTCATTACTTACCAGTAAGAGTGTTTGTTTGAAAGGTTCAATTGCCAGTGCCCATGAGAGGACTCTAGAGGTGACTCTAGTCTTAGTCTAGGGAGGAGGTTTTCAACGAACATTTCCCGAACCAACCAACATACGACCTACCCTAATACACCTAATATCATTGCTGAGGTTACTTACAGGTCTTACTTTGGATTCACACCTTCGCCGAAAAAACAAGCGCAGAACAGAAAGGTGGTCACGTGATTAGTTCTAAGCCAATCACAAGATTTCCGCCTCAACGGCGCGAGCTGTTCTGCTGAAGTTTAACTTAACTCTACTTTGTCCGCTCTGCTTGAGATCTACGGCACGGGAGAACCAATAAAATCTCAAACTCAACCATTTCAAATCAGTGCGCATGTGCAGAGAAAAAAAATGTCAATGACTGCAACTACCAAATTAATAATAGTGAATCGCCGATGCCCACTTATAATTTCGATATTTAAGCATATGATGTACCAAATTAAATGTAATATATTGACAGTAAAATAAAAAATAAATAAAAAATCTCCTGAGTGTAACAAGCATGAGCTAAAAACCAACTGAATTAAATAAATGTACATTCTTCTTCTTATGATTAATATTTAAAATACACATTACAAACAAAAAATATATATCAGGGTTATTCTGACAAAGGGGGAGGAGAGCTAGGTATGGTGTGGTGGGGGTGTACGGGACAATCAGATCTCACATTCATTGCATTGGATTACTTCAGCAACAAATAGGATTGATTATTTACCAACATTTTTAACTCTCCCAAATATACCATAACTGAGGCAGATATTTTTTAGCTGTGTGTCAGTGTCCGATGTTGAACAGTTGTCTGAAGAATATTCCTTGTTGGCCATTCAAAACTTATGATTTAAAATAATTGCTCTACCTGTTGAATAAGTGACGTAAGAACAAGAATATTAAATAATTTTACAAATAATTTCTGTGCATCGAATTTCGAAAGCGTTCAATTGAACTGCGGTTTCTAAACTTATTAGTAGACTCACACGCTGTTAAAACGTTTGAAAACCAATAAAATAATGCTTGTTTTGTTAGAATATAACTTATGAGGAAGCTACGTCTATAAATTTCCCACATTCGATACTATAGTTCTGGGAGTTACCGTTTGTTTAACCTGTAAGTTATACCATGATGATTTCGGTAGGCCCGTTCTGAAAGGTCTTATCTCGTTCCAGAATCCTACTGTAAAGTTGTGTTTTGGTAGGATAAAAGGCCTCCCAGAAAGAACTTCCTACTACCCTTCTGAAAGTAGACATGGTAGCTTTTTCTAGTTGTCAGATATGTCCATTCAATAGAGAATAGGGGTATAGTAACTTTTTGAACTGAAGAAAAGATTCTTCAAAGGAGGAATGATTACGGTCAGAGGAGGAGATTAAACGATTTCATTGAACCACCATTGAAGTGACTTGTTTAATAGAAATGAACAGCCAGTGGAATGAATGGGTCAATGTAGGGAGGGAGGGAGGGAAGGAGAGGGTCCAACCGGTCTCAAACCACGGACTCCCGTCTCACCTCGCCATTTATTTCACTCAACAGCCAACAGAAGACACCCCC